>PGTU02001447.1:0-32680 GCA_002896215.2 Cicer echinospermum
TAAGGATTCCAAACATTCTTATACTCATTTAACTAAAGCATCTTCCAAAACAAAAATTAAGTAAACCAGACATTAAGAGATTTCCATTCTTAATACCCGTTTAACTCTAATGGTTTTCAAATTCCACACAAAACAAACTCAAACATATTATCAAATCAATCACGATTCACACCAAACACAACATCAATTCATTTCTCCACAAATCTAACCATACACATATCAAATTATAAGCATGAATTATGTGACACGTAAACTTCTTTACTCAAATTCAACACCAATAGGTTAATTCATTTTCCGCGAAACATTCATCAATATCACCAAAACCTAACTCTAGAGTTTTACCATAAATCCTTAAATTCATTTTCCCCACATCAACACTTTAACCCTAACAAAATTCTTTTCCACACAACCACAGATAAGTCCCTAAATGCAAATTAGAAGTTTGGAAGGAGCCCTTACCTTAACGTTAGCATTCAATGAGCGATTACGGTACCGCGAGTAATTCCGATAAAAACTTTGTTCGTGTCGTCGCTTCCAAAGTTGACCTCTAGCACCGTAGCGGAGTGATGAACAACTTTCCCTTCTATCTCTTCGCGAAATAAAGCTTGGAATCTAGAAGAACGTGAGAGTTTGTGTTTGACGATTTGAAATCCCTACACCCTTTTTCTTCGTTTTCGAATCAAACAAGAAGAATGAAGCTGGGAAACTTTTGGTTTCTAACGCACCAAATCTTGGGTTTCTTTCTTGAAGCAAAAGGAAGCAAAGAAGATGAAGGAGAAGAAAGATCGAGAATGGTTTTGCGGATCAAACAGGGAGAGGAAACGCTTTCTTCCTTTTTTCCTTTTCCTTTGTTTTTCCTTTCTTCTATTTTCGTTCCTTTCCTTTTCTTTCTTTCACACACACACACACACACACATATATATATTACTATATATATATATAAATCTTAATTAAACCAATCCAATATCTAAAAAATATCTAGCATATTTATAAAATTGCCATTTCACCCATAAGGCATTAAATTCTTCGTAAAGGATTCACCGTACTTAATTTAATTTAATTTATCGACGAGTAATTTTAATCGGGCATCAAATATCTTTTTGGTCATATAAACTCCAAAATATTAATCACTTTGGCTAAAAAGCCTCTGAGTTCAATACCAAAATACACTAAAATACATAAAGTATACTTTAAAATTATGGGTCTTACATATATGCTCATGCATTTTTCATTCTTTTTGTAAATCGTGCAGACCCGTGATATGTGGCACCTTGATAAATAGTACTTGGCCTGTGATAGTGTGTACATTTATGAATTACGTTTTGTAAACCCGTGCAGGAACCCGTGATAGGTGGCACCTCGATAAACGGTACGGGCCCGTGATAGGCAGTACATTTATGGTTTTCGCTTTTTTGTAAATTGTGCAGACCCGTGATAGGTGGCACCTCGGTAAACGGTACGGGCCCGTGATAGGCAGTACGTTTATGGTTTACGCTTTTTAGTAAATCGTGCAGACCCGTGATAGGTGCACCTCGGTATGGTACTTTGGCCTGCGATAGGCGGTAATACAATTATGATTTACGGGCCCTTCGAGGAGAGGTTTTGGTTTGAATTCCGAGTCCATGCATTTTGGCATATACGCATTGCATTAGGATGCTTGACACACGAGTCGTGTTTGATCAAGTGTATGATTGAGTGTTTGAACTTGAGATGTCATTGTGATTGTGATTGTGATGATTGTACTAAGTGTCTATGTTTTGGAACAATTGTGTGTGAATGTGATTGAGTTAGTTTATGTAGTTTTAAGAAAAACATGCAGGGAAATCAATTCCCAAATCGATTCTGTTAAAAGCTATTCCCCAAAAATCGATTTGGCAATCGATTGGATTCATTACAAGAGTTCAGCCATTTTGACAAAATCGATTTGGAAATCGATTGGCTTTAATACAGGGGCTCAGTTATTCATTCAATCGATTTCCCAATCGATTGAATTAAGCCCATAGTACAGTTTTAACGAAAAACCCTCAGGAAATCGATTTCCCAATTGATTGGCTTTAACATAAGGGCTCAGCTATTCATTCAATCGATTTCCCAATTGATTGATTTAAGCCCAGAGTTCAGTTTTCACTAAAACCCTTCATCCAAATCGATTTCCCAATCGATTGGCTTAGTGGAAATTCTTATTTTGAGTTAGATGATCGATTGCTCAATTGGTTCATCAATGGATTGGCCAGTTGTTTATTACTTGATTGATTTAAGACTTATTTTGACTTCATTTTCATTTGGCAAGTATTATATGAACTTTTAGCATATGGAAAATCCTTTTAAGGTGCATGCTTAGTGGAAAGGTTATTTTGTGCATTCAAAAACTTAAATGTTATGAGTTAACTGTTAATTTCGGTTGGTGACCCTGTACAACTATTGTGGAAATCTGGGCTTTGCCCTCAGATGAGAGTCAGACAATCCTACTGGTTCGTACCCGTGGATGGGAATGTAGACGGAACGCCTGATTGGAGCTATGTTAGGAGGATCTTACGGGGCGCGTGGAGATCACTCAGGGTGTATAGTTTTTTGTAGAATGATCAGATTAGGTTGATGTATAGGGACTAGACATCTTTCCTTTTGGGTGGTGTTATTTAATTGGGAAGATGTACTATACTATATTGTCTGTTAATTTATTATGATGGGTCCATGTTCCACTTTTGAAGTGCTAATACTTTGGATCGTATTCAAAAACTATTCTGCTGCTTGTAAATTCTGTTGACTTATTTGTCGTTGTGTTACGACTTTCAATATTTTATCCGAAAAGTATTTTCTTCTTTATTTTTTGTTTTTATGAATTTGGTCTTTGAAAAAAAAAAATACATTCGCGCTGTAAATGTAACACCCTGATTTTCAAAGCGGGGGTGTATTTTTTTAAAAGAAATTAAACATAAACAGAGAAAAACAAATAAGGAAATACCTTTGGATAAATAATTGAGTCATTATAATTACAAGCAGCGGAAAAGTTTCTCAAAATATGAATCCAAAATATTTACACATCAAAAGTTGGTACATGTAACCATCGAACATAACATGTCAAGCTGACAATATTAGTGTGTAGGTACAGTCTTTCCATTTTAAAAATAAATACAATTCAAAAGAAAGACGTATGTTCCCTCTATGTCAACCTAATCTGATCATTCTCCAAAACAAACTAAACGCCCTAAGTGATCTCCACGCGCCCCGTAAGATCCTCCTAACATAGCTCCAGTCAGGCATTCCCCTCTACATTTCCATCCACAGGATCTGAACCGGTAAGATTGTTTTGGCTCTCATCTGAGGGCAAAGCCCAGATATCCACAATAGTTGTAAAGGGTCACCAACCGAAATTAACAAGTAACACATAACATTTAAGTTTTTACATGCACAAAATAACCTTTCAACTTATCATGCACCTTAAAAGGGTTTTCCACATGCTAAAAGTTCGTATAACACATGCCAAATAACAATGAAAACAAAATTAGGTTCTCAATCCATCAAGTAATATATAACTAACCAAGACATTGATAAATCAATGAGCAATCTGTTATCTAACTCAAAATAAGAATTTCTACTAAGCCAATCGATTTCCTGAAGGTTTTTAGTGAAATTTGAATTCTGGGCTTAATTCAATCGATTGGGAAATCGATTGGGCAATCAATTGACAGCATAACTCAGCCCCTGACTTAATGCCAATCGATTTCCAAATCGATTTTCGTCAGTTTTGCTGAATTCCTGCATGGCCAAATCGATTTCGTAAATGGTTTTGGAAAAACATATTATAAATCGATTGGCAAATCGATTATGTCAAATTAGGGGAAGTCATGTAAGTCATCCAATCGATTGGGAAATCGATTTTTTCTGCATATTCTTCCAAAACACATAAACTAACTCAATATCATATCATACCAATTCCACATCTTAACACTAGCAATTCCCACACAATCACCACAACATCATGAGCTTCGAAATAGTTTTGCAATCAAACATGCTATCACATCAATTCCAAACAAAACATAAACACTTAGCACTTATAACACAATCCCTACAGCATCATGAGCTTCGAAATAGTTTTGCAATCACGATTCCAAACAAAACATAACACTTAGAACTTATAACAAAATCACTACAACATCATAAGCTTCGAAATAGTTTTGCAATCAAACATGCTATCACACAATCTCAAACAAAACCCTCCCCGAGAGGCGTAAATCCTAAACGTACAGTTTCTCACGAACGAACACGAGTGTAGTCTCTCATGGACAAACACAATTTACCAGGGTGTAGTCTCTCACGGACAAACATCTGTGCAGTCTCTCACGGACAAACACAATTTACCAGGGTGTAGTCTCTCACGGACAAACACCTGCGCAGTCTCTCACGGACAAACACAATTTACCAGACAACTCAAATTCAAAACACTCAATCATAAACTTGAATCAAATACGACTCGCGTGCCAAACACCCTAATGCAATGCGTATATGCCAAAATGCATCGACTCGGAATTCCAAATCAAAACCCTCCTCGAAGGGCCGTAAATCATAATTGTACCGCCTATCGCAGGCCAAAGTAGCAATTACCGAGGTGCCACCTATCACGGGTCAGCACGATTTACTAAAAAGCATAAATCGTAAAAGTACCACCTATCACGGTCAGTACTGTTACCCAGGTGCCACCTATCACGGGTCACCATGATTTACTAAATAGAAAAAGCGTAAGTTGTAAACGTACCTCTATCACAGGCCAAAGTACTGTTTACCGAGGTGCCACCTATCACGGGTCAGCACAACTTACCAAAAACGTAAATCGAAACGTACCGCCTATGACAGGCCAAAGTACTATTTACCGATGTCCACTTATCACGGGTCACACAATTTACCAAAACGTAAATCGTAAACGTACCACTATCACGGGTCAGTACTGTTTACCGAGGTGCCACCTATCACGGTCAGCACGATTTACCAAATGAAATGCATGAGCAATACACTGACTCCATCCCAACAATCGTTAAGCAAATGCAGATATTAAAAGATTCCCATTTTTAATACTCATTTAACTTAAACGATTTTCACAATAAACATTAAGCAAACAGAAATATTAAGAGATTCCCCATTCTTAATACTCTTTTAACTTAAATGATTTTCAAAATAAACATTAAGTGAACAAGACATTAAGAGATTCCCCATTCTTAATACTCATTTAACTTAAACGATTTTACAAAAGAAACATTAAGTAAACAAGACATTAAGAGATTCCCCATTCTTAATACTCATTTAACTTAAACGATTTTCTCAAACACACATTAAGTAAACCGAGATATTAAAAGATTCCCCATTTTTAATACTCGTTTAACTCTAATGGTTTTCACGCCAACATTAAGTAAACGTAGACATTAAGAGATTCCCCATTCTTAATACTCGTTTAACTCTAATGGTTTTCAAATTCCACACAAAACAACTCAAATCTATTATCAGATCCAATCCACAACTCATACCAAAACACATCAATTCATTTCTCCACAGAATCCAACCATACACACAACAAATTTCATCAATATTAATTAAGAACACGTCTAATACGACGAACACAAATCAACACAATCCACCACTCAAACACAACAAGTTTCATTTACTCAAAATCATACATAAATGAGTTTAAATTCATTTTCAACGAAACATTCATCAATATAACCCAAACCTAACTCTAAGATTTTACCCATAAGCCTTAGATTCATTTTCCCCAAATCAACACTCTAACCCTAACAAAATTATTTTCCACACAATCACAGATAAGTCCTAAATGCAAACTAAAAAGTTTGGAAGGAGCCTTACCTTCACGTTAGCTTTCACGTTCGATTACGGTACGCGAGTAAATCCGGTAAAATCTCCGCTCGCAACGCCGCTTCCAAAGTTTGTTCCCTAGCACCGTAGCGTGGTAGTGAGCAACTTTCCCTTCTATCTCTTCGCGAAACGAAGCTTGGATCTAGATGAAACGGGGAGGTTTGTGTTTGACGGTTTTGAAATCCTTAACTCTGTTTTCGAATCCGAGAAGGAGGAAGGAGTTGGGAACTTGATCTTTCTCACCCACTAGCCTTGGGTTTCAATTCTCGAACTTAAAGGAAGAAAAGAAGATGAAGATGGAAGAAGGAGGAAGAATGGGTGGTTTTCACGCGTGCGCATGGAGGGACAGGAAGAAGTTTCTTGTTTTCTTTCCTTTCTCTTTCTTTCCTTTGTTTTTTTCCTTTCTTCCTTTTTATATCCTTTTCTTTCTTTTCTATCTCCTTTCTTTTCCCTCCAAACAACCATATATATATATATATATATATATATATATTATATTAATTATAACTTAACAAATATCTCAAAATATCTAGATATTTATTAAAATTACCATTTCACCATAACACATTAAATTCTTTCGTAAAAGATTCACCGCAGTTAATTTAATTTATTCATCGACGAGTAATTCTAATTGGCATCAAAATATCTCTTTGGTCATATAAACTCCAAAATATTAATAACTTTGGCTAAAAAAGCCTCCGAGTTCAATACCAAAATACACTAAAATACATAAAATATACTTTAAATTATGGGTCTTACATTAAAAATCGGGGTGTTACACTTATGGTATGATTTTAACCAAAATCTTTAGGCACCTTGAAATCCCACTCACAAATGAAAAAATCCCTCATCAAAATCTCAAAATTCTCAACCAAAAACCTCACCCACATGAGAAAAACGTTCTCCGAACAGCCTACTCCTACAACTTCTTATTTTCCAACTTCCCTAAAAAGAAAACGTTCAGCAAGAAGAAGAATTGCCCCTATACCAACACCCTTCTCACCACAAACATTTGAGCACTCAACAGATGCAGCAGCTGAAACTGCACAAGAACGTTCTCCCCCAAATCGAGAACGTTCTCTAGAAGCAATCCCCAATACTCCAACTTTCTCTGTTTTCCCTCAACCATCAACCTTATCCTCCAGAGATTTCCTCTCCTACTCCCAAATTCTTTACTCTCCTCCTCATGACCTTGGCACCTTATTACCCAACCATCATATAAGTACCATGTCTCCACTCTTTGTTTCTCCACAAAAAACCAGCTATTCCATTTTTGGAATAAGCCAATTTTAAACCTTTCCAGACACTCTTGGCCCATCCATATGACAACCAACATCATCTAACACTTTGTAGCAACATCTTTTGCAACTATTCCATCATTCTTCGTTTTCACATTCCATCCCACACAATTGTTGCTACCACATCTCAACCTTCCACTCATCTCCCTACTTATCTTCACATGGCTCAACCTTCCAACTATGATATCATGGCTGCACTCCAGACCATCATGGCAGGTCAGCTTCAGCAAGATGAAGAGACAACCTTGTTAAGGACATGGCTCACAGATTAGTTGGCTCCCAAACTGGGAATCCCTCACCCTCCACTTCATCCTGCTCCTACTTCTCCGCTTGTCCCTAATCCTGCAAAATCCTCTTCTTCTGAAGCATCCTCTCCATCTCTTGCAAAGTAGAGGCTTTATCTTAAGTCCTTTTGGATTGACAAATGGGGAGAAATAAAATAGTTTTTATTTTTTTTTAGAAATCCTTTTTGTATCTAGGATTCTCTGAATATGCTAATGAAAACTGATATTTTGTATCTTCAAATGAATTAATGAAAAAACAACCTTATGTTGAAATTACATGCATGTTTTACAATTCTGTCAAATATCACTTACTGCATAAAATGAGGGGAAGCTTTTAAGCTCTTCGAAATTGATATTAGAATCAGAATTAAAATCTAAATAACATGTTTGTCATCATCAAAAAGGGGGAGATTGTTAAGACAAACTCCCAAATTAAAGTTTTGATAAAAATAAACAAAGGTTAATTAAGAATGTTAATTATGATTCTAAAATGTTATGTTAATTTCACATGTGCTTTTGAGTGAATTAATTTAAAGATAGGAATCAAGCAAAGAAAAGAAATCAGATAAAAACGAAATAGATAAAGAAACAGGAACATTCTAGATAAAACAAAAACTGTTCTAGAAAGATCAATCAATTTCGACTGGTTCAAGAAAGATTTTGCCTTTGAATTTCATGCTTATATTATCAGTACTTGGCAAGGAAAAAGTAGGATCCATTATAGTCAAAGAAGGCATTTGAATCACGAATATAAAAGCTCATGAATCAAGCAAGTTAAAACAAGTATGAACCTTCTTTAGATTAACTGTCAAGGAAGTTAAATCAATCTTGGTCTATATCAAGTCATCCAGATGGATCAGGAAGTCGTTTAGAATGATCAAACACTGAACCTCAAGATTGATCATCAATCTCCATAAAGTTCAATAACTGACAGGCTAGATTGATTATCAATGTCCATTTCTACGGAAGTTCAATATCGATCTCTATACATCTGCAGAAGTTCATCATCATTCTTCAAAATGTTTTCAATAGAATCGAATCTCTAGATCAAAGACATGACATCCAAAAATTTATTAGATGCATAAAGGATCATTAAACTAATCAAGAACGAATAAACCAGTCCAATCAAACAGATTTCAAAAATGTATTCAAAGGCTGAATATTTTTATTCACATATATTAGTTTTGGTAAAAAAGACAGAGCACTACCAAAAACTCTTTTGACCATCATTAAATACTCCAAAATGTCTAAAAAAGAAAGGCTAATGCTTAGGAAAACAGCAGAAGTTCAAGTACTATCATGTCTTACAAATCACTCACATTCATATACTTGAAGCTCTCATTTTTCCAAAGAACGATTCAGTTTTAATTATACATATTACTTTGTTATTATTGTACTGGATCCTTTGTAAAGAATCGACTCTCAAACAAGAGTTAAGACATCTCATATTCTTTCAAAACAACCTCATTATTATTGTTAAAACTCAAACTATAAAAGTTTAGTATAGTTTGAAAAGATTGTTAGAAATTATATCAAGGCTGATAGGTGAATTGATTAATTCTCTTTATGGGTAGAAAGAAATAGAGCTTGTCATAGATCAAGATTGATCTGAATTAGGTGTTGTAAAACCAAGAAGGTTTTTTGTTTTAAACACTAGTGGAAAAACTCACATTTGTGAGGACTGGACGTAGCTCAAGTTAGGTGAACCAAGATACATCCTTGTGTGGTATTCTTTCTCTTATCTCCTTATTTATTAAGCCTGATTAATCATTTGAATTAAAATATAAACTGGATTTCTGTTTTTTAAGCTAACCAAGAACATTCTCCGTTTTCTAGTAAAAACCAAGAACGTTCTTCATTTTGTGTTTCCTTAACCAATATCATTCTTGAGTTAAATCCTTAAGTTTTTTCAGGAATTTTTAAATAGGAACATTTACCATTCAAATCCCACTTCCTTGTAAATCGATATTCCTACTTCAATATGTTCCTTTTATTGTTAGATGTGTTTGCTAAGAACATTGGCGGAGAAAGAGCCTTTCGCTTGCTACTTATTTTTATTGGGTCAAAATCTTTTGAACTAATACACTAATAACATGCGTGTAAACAAAATACTATTTTAGCATGTCCTATGTTTTTGGAGACAATATTAGTTTATTTTGAAGCATGTTTTCTCTTAAATGGGAATTCAACAATACATACTTTTTTTTGTTAGAAAAAATATAATACATGCTTTTGGTACATCAAAAGACATTTCAATTAAATGCACGTATTCTTTACATTTTGTCACAATTTTATTACTTGTGATTAGAGATAGAAATTTCTTCATTTGAGATGGAATACCATCTTTATTGTAAATACAAGTACATAAAGAATTTGTATTCCTATAAAAGTCTCATACTTCTAAATATGTATTTTTTTCATAGTTAAAAATAATATCTCAACTCTTATAATATAATTTGTTTAATAGAGTTAGCAATATGAGTTATGTAAAATCTTTATCATGACATTCATTCATTCTTTGAAATAATGTAACATATCACAACTTGAAATAATCACCGTAGAGATATCCATTTTTTTTTCAAAAGTTGTCAACGTAGGACACATGAGATGAAAAAACAAAAAACCACTAGCTTCACCCCATTAAATACAATCGCAATTTCTAGTTATTGTTATATTTAACTAGCACCCCTATAAATACATATTTTGTCATCTAATGTCATGCACTTTGATGGCCACATTATTCCAAATATTATTAGCATATACTAACCCCAATCATCAAATGCTTTTTAGTCACTATAAAAAAATTTGTCCATTTTTAGTACTAACCATTTTATAAGAATAGGAAATCTTTTAGGAATTAAAACATATTTAACCATTAATTCTAAATTTTAAACAATACTCTATACATCAAGTTCTATAAGAGCGTATCAAATAGATAAAATGTTTTAAACACATTTTGACATATATTGCAAATTCAAATTTAATTATTACTTGGGACATATTGCACTAGTCATTATACAAATTCTAGTGAGACCATGATTCATTCCAACCAAACTAATACAAAGGATAACATCTTCCAATAGAGAGTTAACATTGTCCGCTCATATTAATCACATATTTGGAAAGGTTAGATTTTACAACTATGAATGTATAAATATTTTCTCCCTATACACATAATATATCACTTTAAAATATAAATTAATTAATAGCCGCCCAACGCACGGTCATATTCTAGTATATATAAAATTAGCACATCATAAAAAATACAAATAACGAAAATTAATCACAAAATTTATCAAAATATATTCTAAAATAATTTTAACACCAAATTAAATATTTCAAATCCTATTAAATTAATAAAATGTTTTATTAAAATTTTTGAGGTGTTACAATTCTCCCATCGGTAAAGAAATTTTAAGTGAACAATACGCGAACTAATATCTAACTAACCACCCTCAAGTTTCAAACTGAGTCTATAGACATATTTAAGGCATTCATTACACATTTAAGCACAACATGTAAAAAATCAATTAGTTTAGCACGACAGGTTAATGTGACACAATAAATCAATTAAACACATCACATTCAACAACTGAATTATGAAGCAAATATCATGATTAATCAGTCTCATTTATAGATAAACTAAGCATGTGAATTTAGTCAACAAAAACTTACTACATTCAGTTGAATCAAATAACACATATATCAAATAAGATTTAAAGTTTATCTAACTTCTCAAACAACATTCTACTAGTTCTACTCTCCTAAAAGGATGTTTAAATCCTAACAACAATTACTCTACAGGTTTCACAAAAGTTAGACATATAGAGAAACATTTAAAATATTTCACACCTTCAAGAGTTACAAACAGAAACACATATAACATTTCAGTAACTTGCAGTCCCTTAAGATTTTTAAAAGAAAACTAATGTGTATAATCTTAGTGGAATAGGACAAATATTTTCACATATGGTTTCAAACACACTTAAAGTCTAACTTAGTTTTAGAGTCTTATTCATAAAATTTAATTATAAAACTGCTACAATAGTTCTAGGTCCTTATCAAATGAGACAATATAAAACATATAAGATACTAACACAAGGCACTTAATTATTTAAAGCAAGTTACATCGAATTCAAAAATACTTAATTGAATGTTTAATTTAAGTACACACCTCTAACCTAATATTTACGCCACATAAACAATTCTCCGAGTTCAACATAGATGACACATAAGACAATAATCAGTCAAAATTGTGTAAGAGATGAACATGGTTTTCAACTATTTCAAAAATAAAACTAGCAATTCCTAACAATAATAACATCATGTTATTGTCGGCTCTTTTATTGTCGATGAGTCATCGGGGTAGTTAGTCTCTCTTACTCATGTAGTCAACTACTTATCGAAACCATAACTATAATAATTCAAATTCAAACATAGATAATTAAAAGTATCTTTAACGTGGGTCTGAAGTGCGATGGCGGCACCACAACTTCTACTAGTTACTTCAACTTTACAACTCACTTAATTACACATTCACAATAATTTATTTTATAAATTACCACTACTTACAACTACAAAAGAAATACATTTACATTAATATAAATCATCAATCAAAATATAAAAATATAGAATAACCTCACTTTTAAACATTCTTAACTGCTCTGAAATTTCCAACACTTTAGAACACCTTAAACACAAAAAATTTCATATTCACATCACCGTATATACATCTAAACAACTAAACCAATTATTTGAGACAATGATTTTACGTTTATTTAACAAATCAAACATTAATTATAAACTCATAACATATTCTTACAGTCTAACCATTCTAAATTTATAATAATATATTTTATTTTGAGTCCATCTTTATCGCTTAACTCAAACTAAAATAGAGATTTGCAGTTAACAGACAAGGTAAGTAACTACTTATATTAGAAGTTTAGTATAATAATCAGAAAGTCAAAATAAATCAACTAGTGCCTAACCATTTTAGTGGTTAAACAATATTCAAAATTTATTTTTAAATAATTAAATTATTTTAAAAAATATTACTAATCATTTAATACCCATAAAATGATATTTCTTCATAATTCAAAATTTTTTACTTGAATTACTTCTTAATAAATTATACAATTTCTTTTTTAAACTATTTCTAAAATTAATAAGAATCGTAAAACTTCACTCATATCTTAACTACCAAAAATACTTTTGAAAATATGTAAACACTCTTAAAATCACTATTTTCAACCTATATTTGAAAGAAATTTCATACTATATGTATATAAGTAGACAGAGAATTTCCATGTCATCAAAACTTCTTAAATAGTTCGTTTTTTTCTTAATTTTCTCAAAACTATTTCTACATAAATCTTCTAGATTTTCTTTAAAAACAACACATTAAAACTTGTCTAATTTTTTTTTTTTTTTTTTTTTTGTATGGTAAATCTAACTTTTTAAATAAAATCATCACAAGTATATAGTTTTTTATTTTAAAATCAACCCAACTCCAACACAATTTAATTATCTAAAATAAATCAACAATAATTCAAACATAAAATATTTCCTTTTATAAAATAAATTAACTTTAACTCATTCACAATTTAATTTCTATAAACTGTAACTTTAAAATTCAACTAACCTTGAATATTCAATAATTACTATTGCTAATAATATAAATTTCATACTATTTCAAAATCATAATGAATATTCTAAATTGATTTCAAAATCAATATCAAAACTTTAATCATCTAGGTACAACGATCAACACTCTCAAGTGATTTAAAATTAAAATTTACACTTTAAAATTATTATTTTTACTTTCAAAATTAGCACCTCTTGTTTGTTTCATCACCAAAGAATTTAAAAGTAAAATCCTCTACCATTAATATATTCAAGTGATTTTTACTTTTGATAAAATCAAGTTATTTGCTCATATGAAAACTGAATGTTAAAATTTTATAAATATTTTTCAAGTCAAAATTTTTAATTGACAATAACATCTAAAATATTATATTAAAATCAATAACAATAGTAATGACAACAATCACAACTTTTTTTTTTACAAATTAGATTTTAATAAAAATAGTAACAATTTCTACTAAAAAAATGTCAATACTTAGAAGCCTTAATCATATAGTTTCTACGGAAATCAATTAGATATTAGATGAATCATATGAAGGTTAAATATTTTATACTGGTTTATAGTCAAAACTGAACTTTAAAACAAAAATGCCAAGAAAGATATGAACTAATACTTTAAAGTTTGGATATACTACGCCACTACAAGAAAAATTGTATATATCTACGACATATTTTATCTTTACCCACGGCATGTCTGTAGGTAACTAAAAATTACGCACGGATTACCCACGGGTTCGTAGCTAAATCGCTTGTAGGAATATATTTACCGACGGAAAAGCAATAGGATACACTTACTTAAAGATTTTCCGCGGGTAGTATGACTTACCGAGACTCCGTCGGTAAACTTACTCATATATGTTATGTGGATAATGTCGTAGATAATTACCGACGGATATGTCGCAATTAACATTACCGACGAACCATCTGTGACAAATTATATTTTTTTTATATTTGATATTTATAATGTTATCCCATGACATGTCCGTGGGTATTAAAAAATGATTTAAATCTATTTTTTGTTTTTTTACAGTTTGCTGTATTTTTTTAATATATGTTTAAAATAAATTATAAGCATATTAAAATATTGTTGTCAAATTAAAGTGAAATTTTATATAAACAGTGTTTTTAAAATACACATCCTGACTACCGCAAGTTTCAAAATAAAGACAACTTACACTACCATAATTCTCAAAGTAAGCACATTGTCACTAGCATAAGTTTCAAAATACACATAACAACATTATCGTAAGAATATATATAGATAATGCCTACAAGTCTAAGCAAAATATGTAGTCATAACTACTATACGAAACTGACACTGAAATCAATACTACTCATCGCCGTCATCATCGTTAGACTCATCCTCGTCATAATCTAGATGATGACGACGACGGGATGACTCAACCTGTATGGAAGCAACACTTTTTGCCAATGTTGCTAGATGTATCTGGAGCTCTACAGTGCGCTGCTCATCCTCTTGTCGACGTTGCTCTGCTTTCCTTAGTTCCTCTTGCGCCTCTCGTGCCTCGTGTTATGCCGCTTTTGCTCGCTCCTCAGATGCTGATATATGTGCAGCTATCTCGTTATAGTGCTGAGATAAGACATTAGCGCAACCTCTAGATGGACTAGAATCTGGTACTAGACTTGCGACATCTGGTCTATAAAGCGAGGATCTATCTCCAGCACCATAGATCCTCCCTTTATTCTTCCCCCAACAGATTGGACCCATATGTCTAAGCGAGCTTCTGCATTAACCACTTGGCTACAACTACTAGATGCTTCCCCATTTTTGGAAGCTTGTTGCAACTTACCTTGAAATGTTTCCTACTCAAATAGAAAATAATTTAACATAATCAAATTACTTTCACAGGAAATACAAATGAAAGAATGAATGAATGATTTAATATTTCTTACATATGTTTTTTTTTTTTGCTCTTTCATCAACCCAAGAGTTGTCCTTCTTCTTAGTGTGAGTTTTTAAAAATACCTCATCCAGTGTGGGGTCTCTACCTAACTCTTCAGCCTTACAAAAAATAAAAAACAACAAAACCGTGAATAAAATGAGAGGCACATTTCAGCAGCAAAGGAAAACAACAAAAAGGATCATCGTTGCCCTCATCACCCATATTTTGAAAGTCATACGCCGGACCGAATGCATCATCGATCATATGTTGCATTAAAGTAAATGGATCATCGTTATCAATATATCAACTACTACTTGGAACATTTTTTGGGTCAATATGTGGGGCTTCTTCACCATGCTTGGTCCAATACCAATAATTTGATTGGAACCCAAACCTATACAAGTGAACTTTGACTTCACTTACAGACATTACACCTCTGCACTTGCAATTGTGACATGGACATCTGATGTCACCATCTTTTACAAACTGATTTCGACTTATTGCCTTCGTTATAAACTCTTCAACACCTTTTGTGAAGGCTGGTTTCAACCCCCCTCGTTGAACATAAAGTCTATCATATACTCAACTACGATCTAGGTGGTAGTCATCCATATTTTGAAGTACAAACAAATAATGGAGGATATCTATACAAGTCTTAAACAAGTTATTACTCAAACAAGTTATTACTTAAAAAAGTATAGATAACAAAATATAATTAAAAAAAAGTATAGATAACAATATAAAAATGAGTGTTTTTGCTGCCAAATTATTGCAGCCATACTATTGCAGCCAAAGTATAGATAACATGTTATTGTAGCCAAATTATTTGGACAAATGAGTGTTTTTGTCCAAACTATTTGCAACCAAATTCTTTTCATGTTTTTGTCCAAATTATTTGCAGCCAAAGTGTAGATAATAAGTTATTGCAGCCAAATTATTTTGACAAATTAGTGTTTTTATCCAAATTATTTGCAGCCAAATTATTTGGACAAATTATTGCAACCAAAGTATAGATAACAAGTTATTGCAGCCAAAACTCTTATCTACTCTTAAAAAGGCAAGTAAAATTATGCAAAAGCAAAGGTAGTAATGAAAGAATAGAGATAAAAAAGGAATTCAATAGTACCAAAATCAAGCTATAATCAAGCTCACAAACAGATTTTAAATAATTGTCAAAGGAACATAGTGCTTCAATAACTAAAAAATTGTAAAGAGGAACAATTAAGTAGTAATCAAATTATCTAAGCTTGTTTTACTAATTATTGTTGTATTGTTAAAACTCTATGCCAAGATCAAAGCCATAAGCTATAATCAAAATCAATAGGAACTCAATAGTACCAAAATCAAGCTATAATCAAGCCATAATCAAGCTATGATCAAATATCTATTCTAATGTTAACACAATTTGAGAAGATTGCATGGATTTGGTAGTTTTGAGAAGATTCTAGCTTTGGTATTTCAATTTGAGATCCATAATTACCATTTTGGTTCTGTTTGATTTTTGGTAATAAACTATTGTAGGCTACTAGGTAACCACACTGATTCTTTAGAGAGTAAGAGATAACTCAAGTTTCGTAGTGGATGTGTGTTCCTCGTCAAGACTGTTATACCAAATATATACTACAAGGTGTAAATAACATGAACTGAAAATTAGTGTTTGTTTTGAGTATTGAGTATTGACAAGGAAACTAGAGTATTGACATTGGTTGTTGTACTTTGTCTTTGTATTCTCTTATTCACTGGTTGGAAGTCCTATTGGTAGTAAAACCATTCATTATCTAACACAATCCTTCAATGAAACATCATTTTTTTTTCAAGATTATGAGCCAATTTCTTTCTATTATACAAGTGTATAATAGAACATGATCATTTTTAAATTAAATTTAATTTAAAATAAAATTTAACAGAACATTAGCATTTTTAGAATAAGATATTCAAAGAATTTAAACATATTTTCCCCAACTTTTTATGTTTGTTATTACATTTTATTTCATTAAGGTGAGAATTATGCTTTTTTTTACACTATTTTTGTTTTATATGGTTGAAGATGATCTGCTGTTGTAAAATATTAAGTTACTAGGAAAATTTAAAATTTTGGTAACAAGGTTTGACTGAAAAATAGTTAATTACATTATCAACTTCAATCTTATGTTTTCTTTTGTTTTCATAAATTTGGCTGGAGAAATTGCTCAATAATATTCTAAACAATAGAGAGAGCAAATGAGTAAAAATTGCTCAGTCACACTAAACTGCCATATTTCATGAATAAAAAGAATAATCATGGAATCCTAAATTAAAGCATGAACAGATTGAAGCGTAAGAGAGAGCAAATGAGTTAGGGTTTCCAAATAAACTAGTAAACATCCATTTACACAACAAATAATCATGAAAATCAAACAAATTAGAGATAGCAAATGACATAACGACGAACGAGAGTGACATAGAGAGTGAACCGAGAGAGAACGAACAAGAGAAAGAGCAACAACGAGAGAGATAAAGAGCGAATGACACAACTAAAAAGAGAATGAGAGAATCTGGGAATGACACTTTGAAGTGGCGGCCAGATAGCTCTGTTCGGCGGGCGGAGATCTCTGATCGACGGCGGGATATGGGTTGGGCTGTGCTTGATGTGTTTTGAGAGTGAGTGTTGTGAGAGTTGGTGTTTTGTAAAGCTTGTTTTGAGAGAAAGAGGAAAGGGTCTCATAATTTTTTTTTGTTAGAATAATATTTTTTTTGTTTTAATAAGTTTCCTTTTTGTAAAAAAAAAATAGTTAATAAAATATCATTTTTACTTTACGTACGACAATCCGTTTGACAACTTAACATTATTCTCTTCATTTACCTACGGATAATCCGTGGTAAACAAAAATACGAAGAAATTTTGGCAATTTGCATTTTTTTTAACTTTATCTACGGATTTTTTTAATTGTACCGACAGATTAACCATGGAATACAATCAACAAAAATTAATTTATTTAATAACAACTTTACCCACGGTTTTTCTGTGAATATTAAATGATTTACCTACAAACTGAGATCCATGGGTAATTTTCCGTAGGTATATAGAGTTTTTCTTGTAGTGACATGGATTCGAAGAGAAATTAAAATCACTAACAAAATTTCTTAATTAATCAAGTTTAATGGAAGAAACAACTTACAAAGTAAGAGTAATAACCACTAATAAGTGAGGTCTCACATTCAATAACTAAGATTACGTGAATGAGATTAATAACTTCAAACATACAACTAGTCAATCAAAATTATCATTTCTAACTATTAACATAAAACAAGAGTGCAAAAATTATTGTTAGTTAGACAAGCAACAAGATCATTCAACAAGTAATTATCGTGCTCATGTCAACAATTAAAATTAACTCAAATCTTAACAAATAATTTCATGGTTTATTTAGTCACTAAGATAAGAACTTAGAATCCATAACACAATCAGAGTAAGCAACCAATAAATAGTTAAATTGTAACATCACAAATCACGTACAATATAATACAAAAGCATATAACAAATAATACCATAATACAATGGAGAAAAATTTGATAGTGAAAATCAATAGCACACAAGAAAACACAAATGACATTTGACTGACATAAAACTAACACTCGACCCACTCGACTTGATTAGACTGACCTGCTCTAATACCACTAATGTGACACCCTAAACCCCAAATATATATATATATATATATAATTTGTACCATAATTTTATAATATATTTGTAGCGGATAAAGAAAAACTCTTTCAAAGGAAAATAAACTTTTACGTGTTATTTAGAATATCACATTTCTCAAAATACAATTCAAAACACTTTTAAACTTTTTTTCCTATAAAATAGTACAATTTCGATAAACTTGATTTAAGTATAATTTTTTTAATTTAATTTTAAAAACTGATAGTACCTATAAGGTTTTCATACAAAAAGACGTTCTAATTAAATAAGTAAAATACAACTTATAACTCTCATTCTCAGTATCACCTTTCACAGTAGGCTTTTCCCAAACTTGAACTTCAAGACTCATTATGTAAGACCCTTAATTTTCTAAATTCTAAATTATGCGATTTTAGTGTATTTGGTGTTAAATTGCTTAGGCATTTAGCACAATTGAATTTTAATTTTGAGAATTAAATATCAAAGTCATATTTTATTAGAGTTAATAATATGTTAATATTTATATATATTTTAATATATATATTTTGAGACCCGATTTAAATTATTTGTTAGAGAATAATTTAATTAGGTTACAAAAAATTTAATACCGGACAGTTTTGTTAAAATATCTCGGGTTGCTGATAATTGTATCTGTCAACTGAATTGCGACGAGAGTTGTTATTTTTAACAAAAAGTAGTTTGAGAAGTGATGAGTGAAATGGTGATTTTATGAAATATCAAGATATTTTTTAGATATTTGTAGTTTGGTTTTAATAATATATATATATATATATATATATATATATATTATTAGTTTAAATATTTAAATATATATATATATATATATATTATATATATATATTAAGTAATGTATGTATATATATATATAAGAAAGCAAGAAGACGGAAGGAAAAGAGAAAACCTGCGAGAACTTCTTTCTTCTTCCTTCTTCTCTGTTTCTAAATTTTATTTATTTTCAAAAACCCACAAATACAAAAACCTTCACTTTTCTCCTAGATCTAAGCTTCGTTTCGAGAAGTGACAGAAGAGAAATTTGCTCATTGTCACGCTGCGGTGCAAGTGAGCTAGTTTTCGACGCGACATCATGAACTTTGTAACACCCCGTTTTTCTAAGCGATGGTGTATTTTTTTTTCAAAAGAATTAAAATAAAACAGAGAATTAAGTAAGGTAAAATACATTTGGATAAATATTTAAGTCGTAACACAACGACGATTAAGTCAACAGAATTTACAAGCAGCGAAATAGTTTTTGAAATACGAATCCAAAGTATTTACACGTCAAAAGTTGGTACATGTAACCCATCGAAAATAACGAGTCAAGCTGACAATATTAGTATAGGTACAGTCTTCCATTTTAAAATAAATACAATGCAAAAGAAAGACATCTGATCCCTCTATGTCAACCTACTCTGATCATTTTACAAGACAACTAAACACCCTGAGTGATCTCCACCCGCCCCGTGAGATCCTCCTAACATAGCTGCAGTCAAGCGTTCCATCTCCATTCCGTCCGTAGGGTACGAACCGGTAGGATCGTCCTGACTCTCATCTGAGGGCAAAGCCCAGATTTCCACAATAATTGTAAAGGGTCACCAACTGAAATTAACAGATAACACATAACATTTAAGTTTTAAATGCACAAAATAACCTTTCAACTAAGCATGCACCTTAAAAGGATTTTCCATATGCTAAAAGTTCATATAATGCTTGCCAATTAACAATGAACTCAAAATGAAGTTCTCAAATCATCAAGTAATACATAACTGACCAAAGCATTGATAAATCAATTGAGCAATCGATTATCTAACTCAAAATAAGGACTTTTGCTGAGCCAATCGATTGCCAAATCGATTTGGTCAGTTTTGCTGAGTTTCTGCATGACCAAATCGATTTCTAAGTCGATTTTGTCAGTTTTGATGAGTCCCTGTGTTGCCAAATCGATTTCCAAATCGATTTTGGCAGTTTTGCTGAGTTCCTGCCTCTCTGCCAAATCGATTTCTTAAAAGATTTTGAAAGATATATTTATACAATCGATTGGCAAATCGATTAGGTTAAAATAGTGAACTTCCTGCAACTCATCCAATCGATTGGGAAATCGATTTCCCTCATCATTTTCCCAAAAATTCATAACTAACTCAATCACATTCACATAATCTCAAATCCTAACACTTAGCACTGATAACGCAATCGCTACAACATCATTAGTTTCGAAATAGTATTGCAAGCAAACATGTTATCACCAAATTCCAAAACATAACACTTAACATTTATAACACAATTAATACAACATCATGGGTTTCAAAATGGTATAGCAATCCAACATGTTATCACCAAATTCCAAACATAACACTTATAACACAATACTACACATACCCAAAATGAACCAACAATTCACAATTTAACAGGGTGTAGTCTCTCAGGACAAACACCTGTGCAGTCTCTCACGGACAAACACAATCCCTAAGGAACGTAAGTCGTAAACGTATTACCTATCACGGGTCCGTACTGTTTTACCGAGGTGCCACCTAATCCCGGGTCTGCACAACTTACCAAACGTAAATCGTAAACGTACTGCCTATCACGGGCCCGTACCGTTTACCAAGGTGCCACCTATCACGGGTCTGCACGATTTACCAAAACATACATAAGTAAACGAGACATTAAGAGATTCCCCATTCTTAATTCTCATCTAACTTAAACCAGGGCGTAGTCACTCACGGACAAACCCCTGCGCAGTCTCTCACGAACAAACACAATTCCCTCAGGAACGTAAGTCGTAAACGTACTACCTATCACGGGTCCGTACTGTTTACCGAGGTGCCACCTATCCCGGGTCTGCACAAATTACCAAACGTAAATCGTAAACGTACTGCCTATCACGGGCCCGTACCGTTTACCAAGGTGCCACCTATCACGGGTCTGCACGATTTACCAAAACACACATAAGTAAACGAGACATTAAGAGATTCCCCATTCTTAATTCTCATTTAACTTAAACGATTTTCAAAACAAACATTAAGTAACCAAGACATTAAGAGATTCCCCATTCTTAACGCCCAGTTAACTTAAACGATTTTTCAAATCAACATTAAGTAAAGAAGTCATTAAGAGATTCCCCATTCTCAATACTTATTTAACTTAAACGATTTTCCAAACAAATATTAAGTAACCAAGACATTAAGAGATTCCCATTCTTAACGCCCAGTTAACTTAAACGGTTTCAAAACAAATATTAAGTAAACGAGACATTGAGAGATTCCCTATTCTTAATTCTCATTTAACTTAAACGATTTTCAAAAACCAACATTAAGTAATCAAGACATTAAGAGATTCCCCATTCTTAACGCCCAGTTAACTTAACAATTTTCAAAACAAATATTAAGTAACCAAGACATTAAGAGATTCCCCATTCTTAACGCCCAGTTAACTTAAACGATTTTCAAAACAAAATATTCAGTAAACGAGACATTAAGAGATTCCCCATTCTTAATTATCATTTACTAAACGATTTTCAAAAACAAACATTAAGTAACCGAGACATTAAGAGATTCCCCATTATTAATACCCAGTTAACTTAAACGATTTTCAAAAACAAATATTAAGTAACTGAGACATTAAGAGATTCCCCATTCTTAACGCCCAGTTAACTTAAACGATTTTCAAAAACAAATATTAAGTAACTGAGACATTAAGAGATTCCCCATTCTTAATTCTCATTTAACTTAAACGATTTTCAAATAAATATATTTTGATATTTTGAGATTTTAATGCGTTACGGGTGAAATGGTAATTTAACAAATATCTAGATATTTTGAGATATTTGTTAAGTTTATATTTAATATATATATATATATATATATATGTTTGCTTGGAGAGAATAGAAATTAAAGGAAATTAGAAGGAAGGAAAAGGGAAAGAAAAGGTTATATAAAGGAAAGAAGGAAATAGAAAGGAAGGAAAAACAAAGAAAGGAAAAAGGAAGGAAAGAAAAATTCAGAATTCCATCTTCTTCCTCCCTACGCGTGACCCCCCTTTTCCCCTTCTCCTCCATTTTCGTCTTTCGTTGCTTTCTTTCTTCAAGACTAGTAACCCAAGGTTGGGTGAGTGTTAGAACAAGGATTTCGCAACTCCACTCTTCCTCTTTGATTCGAAAACGAAGAAAAACGGTATTTGAGATTCAAACACAACCCCTCCGTTTCTTCTAGATCCAAGCTTCATTTCGCGAAGAGTTAGAAGGGAAAGTTGCTCACTACCACGCCACGGTGCTAGGGGACCAATTTGGAGGCGACGTTGCGAGCGAAGATTTTACCGAATTTACTCACGGTGCTGTAATCGTACGTTAGAGCTAACGCTAAGGTAAGGGCTCCTTCCAAACTTTTAGTTTGCATTTAGGGACTTATCTGTGATTGTGTGGAAAAGATCTTGTTAGGGTTTGAGTATTGATTTGGGGGAAAATGGATCTAAGACTTTATGGGTAAAATCATAGAGTTAGGTTTTGGTTATATTTGATGGATGTTTCGTGGAAAATGAACTTGACTCATTTGTGTATGATTATGGGTAAATGAAATTTGATGTGTTTGAGTGCTATGTTGTGTTGATTTGTGTTCGTCGTATTTGACGTGTTCTAAGTTAATACCGATGAAATTTGATGTGTTTTGATGTGGGTTGAAAGTATGTTTGAGTTTGTTTTGTGTGGAATTTGAAAACCATTAAGTTAAACGTGGATTAAGAATGGGGAATCTCTTAATGTCTTGTTTACTTAATGTGTGTTTGTTTGTGAAAAACCGTTTAAGTTAACTGGGCGTTAAGAATGGGGAATCTCTCTTAATGTCTTGGTTACTTAATATTTGTTTGAAAATTGTTAAGTTAACTGGGCGTTAAGAATGGGGAATCTCTTAATGTCTCGGTTACTTAATGTTTGTTTTTGAAAATCGTTTAGTAAATGAGTATTAAGAATGGGGAATCTCTTAATGTCTCGTTTACTGAATATTTATTTTGAAAATCGTTTAAGTTAATTGGGCGTTAAGAATGGGGAATCTCTTAATGTCTTGGTTACTTAATATTTGTTTTGAAAATTGTTAAGTTAACTGGGCGTTAAGAATGGGGAATCTCTTAATGTCTCGGTTACTTAATATTTGTTTTTGAAAATCGTTTAGTAAATGAGTATTAAGAATGGGGAATCTCTTAATGTCTCATTTACTGAATATTTTGTTTTTAAAATCGTTTAAGTTAACTGGGCGTTAAGAATGGGGAATCTCTTAATGTCTTGGTTACTTAATATTTGTTTTGAAAATTGTTAAGTTAATTAGGCGTTAAGAATGGGGAATCTCTTAATGTCTTGGTTACTTAATGTTTGTTTTTGAAAATCGTTTAAGTTAAATGAGAATTAAGAATGGGGAATCTCTCAATGTCTCGTTTACTTAATATTTGTTTTGAAAACCGTTTAATTTAACTGGGCGTTAAGAATGGGGAATCTCTTAATGTCTTGGTTACTTAATATTTGTTTGGAAAATTGTTTAAGTTAAATAAGTATTGAGAATGGGGAATCTCTTAATGACTTATTTACTTAATGTTGTTTTGAAAAATCGTTTAAGTTAACTGGGCGTTAAGAATGGGGAATCTCTTAATGTCTTGGTTACTTAATGTTTGTTTTGAAAATCGTTTAAGTTAAATGAGAATTAAGAATGGCGAATCTCTTAATGTCTCGTTTTCTTATGTGTGTTTTGCTAAATCGTGCAGACCCATGATAGGTGGCACCTTGGTAAACGGTACGGGCCCGTGATAGGCAGTACGTTTATGATTTACGTTTGGTAAGTTGTGCAGACCCGGGATAGGTGGCACCTCGGTAAACAGTACGGACCCGTGATAGGTAGTACGTTTACGACTTACGTTCCTGAGGGATTTGTGTTTGTCCGTGAGAGACTGCGCAGGGGTTTGTCCGTGAGAGACTACGCTCTGGTTTAAGTTAGATGAGAATTAAGAATGGGGAATCTCTTAATGTCTCGTTTACTTATGTATGTTTTGGTAAATCGTGCAGATCTGTGATAGGTGGCACCTTGGTAAACGGTACGGGCCCGTGATAGGCAGTACGTTTACGATTTACGTTTGGTAAGTTGTGCAGACCCGGGATAGGTGGCACCTCGGTAAACAGTACGGACCCGTGATAGGTAGTACGTTTACGACTTACGTTCCTTAGGGAATTGTGTTTGTCCGTGAGAGACTGCACAGGTGTTTGTCCGTGAGAGACTACACCCTGTTAAATTGTGAATTGTTGGTTCATTTGGTATGTGTAGTAATTGTGTTATAAGTGTTATGTTTTGGAATTTGGTGATAACATGTTGGATTGCTATACCATTTTGAAACCCATGATGTTGTATTAATTGTGTTATAAATGTTAAGTGTTATGTTTGGAATTTGGTGATAACATGTTTGCTTGCAATACTATTTCGAAACTAATGATGTTGTAGCGATTGCGTTATCAGTGCTAAGTGTTAGGATTTGAGATTATGTATGAATGTGATTGAGTTAGTTATGAATTTTTGGAAAAATGATGAGGGAAATCGATTTCCCAATCGATTGGATGAGTTGCAGGAAGTTCACAATTTTAACCTAATCGATTTGCCAATCGATTGTATAAATATATCTTTCAAAATCTTTTAAGAAATCGATTTGGAAATCGATTGGCAGAGAGGCAGGAACTCAGCAAAACTGCCAAAATCGATTTGGAAATCGATTTGGCAACACAGGGACTCATCAAAACTGACAAAATCGACTTAGAAATCGATTTGGTCATGCAGAAACTCAGCAAAACTGACCAAATCGATTTGGCAATCGATTGGCTCAGCAAAAGTCCTTATTTTGAGTTAGATAATCGATTGCTCAATTGATTTATCAATGCTTTGGTCAGTTATGTATTACTTGATGATTTGAGAACTTCATTTTGAGTTCATTGTTAATTGGCAAGCATTATATGAACTTTTAGCATATGGAAAATCCTTTTAAGGTGCATGCTTAGTTGAAAGGTTATTTTGTGCATTTAAAACTTAAATGTTATGTGTTATCTGTTAATTTCGGTTGGTGACCCTTTACAATTATTGTGGAAATCTGGGCTTTGCCCTTAGATGAGAGTCAGGACGATCCTACCGGTTCGTACCCTACGGACGGGAATGAAGATGGGAACGCTTGACTGCAGCTATGTTAGGAGGATCTCACGGGGCGCGTGGAGATCACTCAGGGTGTTTAGTTGTCATGTAAAATGATCAGATTAGGTTGACATAGAGGGATCAGATGTCTTTCTTTTGCATTGTATTTATTTTAAAATGGAAGACTGTACCTATACTAATATTGTCAGCTTGACATGTTATTTTCGATGGGTTACATGTACCAACTTTTGACGTGTAAATACTTTGGATTCGTATTTCAAAAATATTTCGCTGCTTGTAAATTCTGTTGACTTAATCGTCGTTGTGTTACGACTTAAATATTTATCCAAATGTATTTTACCTTATTTAATTCTCTATTTTATTTTAATTCTTTTGAAAAAAAAATACACCCTCGCTTAGAAAAACGGGGTGTTACAAACATAAATTTTACCTATGGTACCGTAATCGCGTGTTAGAGCTATTGTTAAGGTAAGGGCTCCTTCCAAACTTTTAGTTTGCATTTAGGACACCATTAAAGGCAGGGGGTCTAGCTAAGAGGCACCTTCGCCAAGACTTCAGTAGAGGCCATTTTCTTTTTTTGAGAACTAGTCTAAAAGATTAGGCTCTTGATACCAATTGTTGGTGTAATGACCTCTATCCTTAGGAAGTTGTATACAATTTTATTAACTAGATTATTCGATTCCTTCCTAAGTGATGAACTTAATATTAAAACCAACTTGTTTAATATTAATTCCAATTTAACAATAATAGATTCAAAACTTATTCAAAACTGAGATTCAAGAACACATGTATTATCAAGATAAAGAGTATAGAGATAGAGAAGTGTGCACCATGGATTTTTATACTAGTTCAACTATCAATTAGATAGTCTATATCCAGTCCTGAAATCACTTACTGATTCCAGCCTTTACTAGAAATGATTTGAGTATGTTTACAGACTTTCCAACACTTCAATGCCTATACATCTAACTCAACATCAATCTACAACAACAACCAATCTGTCATTAAGAACTAATCGCCAACTCTAGCAAGATCAGATTGAGATCTCTTTTAGATGATCACACACACTCTAAAAGACGAACACCAGTTTCACAATACTGGATTTCCACACACTTTCTTTTACAAAGGTGATTCTTTCAAAAAGACTAAAAACACTTGATTCAATCACAATGAATTCTCACACTAAGTATTTGCCAATAATGTTTGTGAGTTGCAACAATTTTTCTCAAAGTGTATTTTTTCGAAAAGCTAATGAAAAATTTTTCCGTTCTCTATATATATATTCTATATATTGTAAAAATTGTGATTGATTCAGTTTATATAGTTTCAGAAAAACTTCAGACAAATCGATTTCCCAATCGATTTTATTAATGCGTATTACCAGTTCAATCGATTTCCTAATCGATTTTGCATTTCTTTTTTTCTTGAAATTCTTGAAATAGATGAACTAATCGATTTGCTAATCGATGTTTTTAATGCATATATCAGAACCTGATACTCAGTTCATATCAGAGTCGATTGAATAATCGATTATAATTGTTTTGTTCAAAATGCGAGATCAAACAATCGATTACTCAGTCGATTCACTTTTACTAACATAATCGATTTGGCAATGGGCTAATTTCTCCCTGTAACTCAGACACTTAACCAAATCGATTTGCCAATCGATTGATTTGTCAATGTAACTCAGACACTCAATCAAATCGATTTGCCAATCGAATTATTTGTCCCTGTAACTCAGATGTTTAATTAAAATCGATGTGCCAATCGATTATGCAATATGTTTCTGATAAATGATGAACTAATTCATTTATGCAATCAATTATCCAATCGATTTCTTATGATCATAGAACACAAGTCTGATAAAAACATTTAAGTAATCGATTTGCTAATCGATTTACTCGGTGAATGCTTTGTTCTATGAATCAGAAAATCGATTAACCAATTGATTAGTAGAAAGCTTGTAACTTAAGAAAAGTATATCGATCGATTTCTTTTAATCATAGAACACAGGTCTGATAAAAACATTTAAGTAATCGATTTGCTAATCGATTAACTTAGTGAAAACTTGGTTCTATGAATCAGAAAATCGGTTATCCAATTGATTTACTAATTGATTGATTAACATACTTATTTTATGATTTCAGTTTTAATTGGCAAATATTAGATGTGTGAAATCATAATGATGAATCTAACTAATAAACACTATGAACAATAGACACATTTACACATAATCTTCAAGCCTTGTATGATATGATCAATCTTTGCTTGATTGCTTGAGATCCAAGATTTGTCCAAGTGTAGTGTTTGATTCTTTCCTGAAATGTATCTCAACTCAAACTATTAGATTAATCAGATAATGCATATACATTGTATGTTTGGAAGTTATATCAAAATCATAGTCAAGGAGGCATATATCTTACAATCTCCCACTTTTTGATTAAATGACAAACATACAATTTAACTTTGAGTTTACATTTCAACATTAAAACTTAACTTTATAATAACTCTTATTTAACACTCCCCTAAATTTTAGAATTCATAATTCATTTCAATTTTAAATTTCAGATTCAATTTCAGTATACATGATAAGATAAGCATAAGCACAAGTTAAATTCATTCAAATTTTCCCCTTTGTCATTAAATTCAAAAGATAATACAAGAGAGAATAATGATTCAAAAGCTATTATAAGAGATATACTGAAAAAAAAATAACAAAACAAAGAAAACAAAAGCCTAAACACTAATCTAGGGTTGTTCCTCATTCTGTTGCAGATTAGTAGTGGGGGAATGAGGTTCATCTTCTTGTTTGGCCATTTGTGTGCCAATGTCAGCTATGTCTTCAAATGACATCTTGAGACCCAATAGTCTTGGATGGCATCTACATCTTGAACAATTGAGTTGAGGGTTGTTTGGAGTCGCACAAGGGAGGCTTCTACCTTAGCATTGTGTGCAGCCTGAGACTCCATAAATTCCAGCAACTTAGCTAAAACCTCAGATTGGGTTTCAGCTTTCTCAGCTTGTTCAGCATTTGGTTGAGCCCTTGTCCAAATACCCATTGAGCTTCTTCAATTGCATTTGGTTGACAGTTGACTCACCAAAAATCAGAGTTGTCTTTACTGATTCTTCATTGACAACGGATATTTTGAAGTGTCTCAGAATCTTGGTGATCAGCTGAGGGCAAGGGAGCATTTGCTTTCCTTGTGCTGTTTCTAACATATTAGCCAGCACAATCCACGCCCAACTCATCTTGAGTTCTTTGTAAGGCCCCAAAGAAGAGTAATGTCAAGCCTCTGAGCTATGGCATGGTTCCCTGATCTAGGTATCAACATTCTGGTTAGCACATACATCAGCATCCTATGTTGGACCCTTCATTTGACCAAATAGGGAGAGATATGCTTTCCACAAACCCTTCAACCATCAAGTCTTGAATGTTGTGTATCTATCTACTGATGTTTCCCAAGCATCATAAGTAGAATCAGGATTGGTTCTGCCATCAACAACTTCTCCATAGAAGGGTAGTCCTGATAGCCTGGAGAACTCCTAAAAGTCATTGAAATTTTCCTCCCTTTAACTTCAGACTCAAATCCAATGTCTGTGAGGGTGAAGTTTGAGTAGAAGGCTCTAATGAGTCTTGGATAGATTTCCAAAGAGCAGGAGAGAAATCTACCAATCCATGAAATCTGAGATGTTGTTGGAAGGTGAATCCATTTGCATCAAAGTAGGAAAAATCCATAGTTCTTGCCTCATGGATTTTCCTCTTTAGGAATGCAGGGGGAAAACAATGTCCTCAATAGGTTTGCCTTTGGGAGGTTGAGGCTTCTTTGGCTGAGGGGAAGAGGTGTTTTCTTCTTCTTTTGGTTTGGCCCCTTCATGGCATCACCCATCAGCTTTTCAGTTTGAGGAACCTTCCTCTTTTTGATTTTTCCTTGATCAGTGGCAATGGCCTTCCCTTTATCTTTTGCCAACACCTTATGAGTGGGTATAGGAACTCTTTTTGCAGGAGGAGAAGTAGGTGAGGATAAGGAGTTTCTACCACTAGAGGTTGAGGAAGATTGTAGGGAGATGGATTTTGAAGAAGATGATTGTGGTTTCTCACTTGTTTGTTTAACTCTTGCCATTAGAGAGATTTGGGAAGCTTGAGAGGTTTGAGAAGATTGAGAAGTATCAAAGCACAGATAAATCGAGTTTGAGGAGAGTTTGATAGTGAAAATGTGATTTGATAGTGAAAATGGGTTGAGAAATCGATTTAGGGATTTAAATGGGACTGTTCAGAGTCGATTTTATAAATCGATTTTATTTCACATTTGCGCACAAAATTTCGATTGTCAAATCAATTTTGTTACGTTATTGGAGGGAAATGAAAGGTTTCCGTTACAACTGCTCCAACGGCTTGTATTTTTGCAAACACTCATATTGCAAATCGATTCCCAAATCGATTTTCTTAAGTAAACGTTCAATGGATAAATCGATGTCCAAATGGATTTCCATACCAGTTCAGGAAAACTTCTCATAACAACATTGATTTCCTAATCGATTTCTTTAAAGATATTGACCAGTTTTAGGTATTCCAATCGACTTCCAAATCGACTTATTTGGCTCGCAGTTTTTATAATTTGACACAATCGATTACCCAAATCGATGCTCGTGTTTGAGTTTGGAAGATTTTCTCAAATCTTTGGATTTCTGGGAGAAATAACCGATTATGAAATCGATTTTTTTAAAACCATTTTCCATATCTTCAATCGATTCATCAATCGATTGATTGATGTATTTTGTCACATCGATTTTGGTTCAGCATTTATTGCTACCACAGATTACTAAATCGATTGTGAATTCGATTTTGTAATACTGATTTGACATTTTGACACAGGATAGTCGATGTGCAAGTCGACTTATTTATTGCAAGTTAATAAATTTAGAGAGAACATCGATGTCTCAATCGATTTTCTACAGAGATCATATTTCATTTGATCCATTATACCAAGTTTCATTCTAATATAGAAGAAACTTTCTTTGGATAGGGCTTTGGTAAAGATATCAGCTAATTGATCAGATGTATTAATATATTCAAGCATGATATTACCATTTTGGTATTGATCTCTAATGAAATGATGTCTAATATCTATATGCTTTGTTCTTGAGTGCATAACAGGATTCTTTGTGATATTTATGGCACTAGTGTTGTCACACATTATTGGCACAGTTCCAAGATCAACACCAAAGTCAGAAAGGAGTTGTTTCATCCATAATATTTGTGCACAACAACTTCCAGCAGCTACATATTCAGCCTCAGCTGTTGAAAGTGCCACACTATTTTTGCTTCTTGCTATGCCAAGATACAAGTGAATTCCTAATAGATGGAAAGTACGGATGTACTTTTTCTGTCTAAATTTGCAACAGCAAAATCAGAATCAGAATAGCAACAAGAGTGCAAGTGATCCCATTAGGATACCATAAGCCTAGATTTTTGGGTTCCTATTAGATATTCTGAAGATTCTTTGATTGCACTTAGAATGGGATTCCTTAGGATTAGCTTGATATCTTGCACATCCATTCAGACACTAAACATAATGTCAGGTCTACTAGCTGTAAGATATAATAATGATCCTATCATGCCTCTAAACATGGTCATATCCACAAGATTTTCCCTTTTCATCTTTATCTAAATGACAAGCTTGACTCATGGGTGTATCAATAGATTTAAATTTATCAAAGCCAAACTTCTTTAAGAGATCGTTACAATACTTGATTTGACTTAGGAAAATATCATTCTTGCTTTGATTGATTTGAAATCCTAAGAAAAAGGTTATTCTCCCATATGGACATTTCAAATCTTCCTTTCATCATATTTTCAAATTCTTTGCAAAGCTTACTGTTTGTGGATCGAAAAATTATGTCATCAACATAAATTTGGACAAGCAGAATGTCTTTTCCCTTTTTCTTTATAAAGAGTTTTTTATCAACATTTCTTCTTAAAAATTTTTGCTGTATGAGGAAATTGCTGAGTTTTTCATACCAAGCTCTTGGAGCTTGTTTCAATCCATAGAGAGCTTTTGTTAGTTTATAAACATGGTTTGGAAAAGCATGATCCTCAAGTCCAGGAGTTTGACTAACATAAACCTCCTCTTGGATATCTCCATTCAGAAAAGCACTCTTTACATCCATTTGATACAATTTAAAATCCACGATACAAGCATAAGCAAGCAAAATTCTAGTTGCTTCTAATCTGGCTACAGGAGCATAATCTCTCATAATCAATACCTTCCTCCTGTTGTAGCCTTTAGCAACTAGTCTAGCCTTATTTCTTGTTTATTACTCCATTCTCATCCATCTTATTCCTAAACACCTATCTAGTTCCAATAATATGTTTGTTTTCTGGTTTAGGAACTAAGATCCATACTTTGTTTCTCTCAACTGATTAAGCGCTTCTTGCATGAAATTATCCAATCATTGTCCAAGAGAGCTTCTTTTATATTCTTAGTTTTACTTGAGAAACAAAAGCTGTGAAATTACAGAATTGTCTAAGGGATTTTCTAGTAGCAACCCCTTTAGAAATTTTCTCCTATGATGTTGTCAATAGGATGGTTTTTGTTGAATTTCCATTCCTTAGGTAAGTCATCTTCCCTCATAGGTTCTATATAATCAATGTCAGTTGGGAGTATGTTTGATTGGTTCTTTTGATCTGATTCTACAATTTCATCAAGAGAATCACCAACTGTAAGAGGGGTACTGTTCAAGTTTTTGGTATACATTTTCATCAAATTTTACATGAACAGATTCCTCTATAGTTTTAGTTCCTTTAATGTAGATCCTATAGGCCTTACTAGATTGTGAATAT
>PGTU02001450.1:0-23732 GCA_002896215.2 Cicer echinospermum
GTATTAAGAATGTGGAATCTCTTAATATTTCTGTTTGCTTAATGTTTGTTGTGAAAATCGTTTAAGTTAAAAGAGTATTAAGAATGGGGAATCTCTTAATAATTTTGTTTGCTTAATGTTTGTTGTGAAAATCGTTTAAGTTAAATGAGTATTAAAAAGGAGGAATCTTTTAATATATGCATTTGCTTAACGATTGTTGTGGATGGAGTCAGTATAAGCTCATGCATTTTCATTCTTTTTGTAAATCGTGCAGACCCGTGATAGGTGGCACCTTGATAAATAGTGCTTTGGCCTGTGATAGGCGGTACATTTATGGTTTACGTTTTTGTAAATTGTGCAGACCCGTGATAGGTGGCACCTTGGTAAATGGTACTTTGGCCCGTGATAGGCGGTACATTTACGATTTACGGTTTTTTGTAAATTGTGTAGACCTGTGATAGGTGGCACCTTGGTAAATTGTACTTTGGCCTGTGATAGGCGGTACATTTACAATTTACGTTCTTTTAGTAAACCGTGCATACCTGTGATAGGTGGCACCTTGGTAAACGGTACGGGCCCGTGATAGGCAGTACGTTTATGGTTTACGCTTTTTAGTAAATCGTGCAGACCCGTTATAGGTGGCACCTCGGTAATTGGTACTTCGGCCTGCGATAGGCGGTACAATTATGATTTACGGCCCTTCGAGGAGGGTTTTGGTTTGGAATTCCGAGTCCATGCATTTTGGCATATACGCATTGCATTAGGGTGCTTGGCACACGAGTCGTGTTTGAATCAAGTTATGTTTAAGTGTTATGTATTGATATTGTGTGTAAGTGTGACTGATTGTAAAACTATTTCGAAACTCAAGTTGTGTGGTAATTGTGTTGGAATTGCTAAGTGTTATGTATTGATTATCGGGTGTAAGTGTGCTGGATTGAAAAACTATTTCGAAACCCAATTTGTCGTGGTGATTGTGTGGGAATTGCTAAGTGTTAAGATTTGGAGTTGTGTATGAATGTGATTGGATTAGTTTATGTATTTTTGGAAGGATAAGCAGGGAAATCGATTTCCCAATCGATTTGATGAGTTACAGGGACTTCGCTAATTTGACAAAATCGATTTGCCAATCGATTTTGTAATCTGTTTTTCAAAACCATTTAAGAAATCGATTTGGAAATCGATTGGTATGTTTCTTGTTTTCTTGAATCCTGAAAATATATTGAAACAATCGATTTGCCAATCGATTTGGCCATTACAGCAGCTCAGCTATTTGGACAAAATCGATTTTGTAATCGATTGGATTTGTTACAGGGGCTCAGCTATTCATTCAATCGATTTCCCAATCGATTGATGTAAGCCCAGAGTACAGATATTACAAAAACACCATCAAGCAATCGATTTCCCAATCGATTGGCTTAGTAGAAATTCTTATTTTGAGTTAGATAATCGATTGCTCAATTGGTTCATCAATGGATTGGCCAGTTGTTATTACTTGATTGATTTAAGACTTATTTTGATTTCGTTTTTATTTTGCAAGCATTATATGAACTTTTAGCATATGGAAAACCCTTTTAAGGCGCATGCTTAGTGGAAAGGTTATTTTGTGCATTCAAAAACATAAATGTTATGTGTTAACTGTTAATTTCGGTTAGTGACCCTTTACAACTATTGTGGAAATCTGGGCTTTGCCCTCAAATGAGAGTCAGGACAATCCCATCGGTTCATACCCTGTGGATGGGAATGTAGACGAAAACGCCTGACTGGAGCTATGTTAGGAGGATCTAACGGGGCACGTGGAGATCACTCAGGGTGTTTAGTTTGTTTTGGAGAATGATCAGATTAGGTTGACATAGAGGGAACAAACGTCTTTCTTTTGAATTGTATTTATTTTAAAATGGAAGACTGTATCTATACTAATATTGTCAGTTTGACATGTTATTTTCGATGGGTTACATGTACCAGTTTTGATGTGTAAATATTTTGGATTCATATTTTGAGAAACTTTTCCACTGCTTGTAAACTATAATGACTCAATTACTTTATCCGAAGACTTTACCCTATTTAATTCTCTGATTTATTAATTCTTTGAAAAAAAAAATACCCCTCGCTTTGAAAAACGTTTACAACATGTGATAACCAAGGATGAATGTTTGGATCTGGCAAAGATTGAACAGTTTCTTGTTGGAAATAGCCTCAGATTGTCACTGACATACGAAGTTTCGTAGGACTGGCAAGATACTATATGAGGTTTATTGAAGGTTTTGCTAAGATTGTAGCTCCATTGACACAACTTACTAGAAACGATCAACCGTTCGCATGGACAGAGAAGTGTGAGGAAAATTTCCAATTGCTAAAGAAAAAGTTGACAACCTCACCAATATTGGTATTACCGCAATTAGAAGAACCATAAGAAGTTTATTGTGATGCGTCTCACCAAGGTTTGGATGTGTTCTGATGCATTACGAGAAAGCTGTTAGCTTACGCCTCAAGGCAATTGAAGATCATGAAAGAAACTATCCTACTCATGACTTGGAGCTTGCTGCTGGAGTTTTTGCATTGAAGATCTAGAGGCACTAGTTATATGGATGCACGTTCACAGTGTTCAGTGACAATAAAAGTTTGAAATATTTGTTTGATCAGAAGGAATTGAACGTGCGTCAGAGACGATGGATGAAACTCTTAAGATTTTGATTTCACACTGCAGTACCACAATGGAAAGGCCAATGTAGTGGCTGATGCGTTGAGTAGAAAAAGTGTGTTAATATCTTCAACAGTGATGGCTAGACAACAAGAGTTGTGGAAGCTTTTAGAGATCTACACTTGAACGTAGAGTTTGCACCAGGAATTTTGAAATTTGGAATGATTAAGATTTCAAGTGGACTACTTTAAGACATTGTGAATTCTCAAGATGACGTCTTAATTCGAGAGAAAAGGAACCTAATAGTACAAGGAAGACAACTGAGTTTAAGATCGGACCAGATAATATTTTGAGATGTAATGGTAGGATTTGTGTACTAGAAATTATAGATATGAGGAAAACAATTTTAGAAGAGGCTCATAAGAGTAAATTGAGTATTCATCCTGGAGCAACAAAGATGTATCAGGATTAGAGGCAGAATTATTGGTGGCCAGGAATCAAGAGACATGTAGTGGAGTATGTATCAACTTGTTTAACTTGTCAGAAAGCGAAAGTGGGAACATCAGCGACCTCTTCGAACGTTGCACCCTTTGGGTATACCCAATGGAAGTGGGACAACATTTCCATGGATTTTTATAACTAATTTCTAAAGACAAGGAGAAAGAATGATTCTATTTGGGTGATAGTGGATCGATTAACTAAATCTCCACACTTTTTACCAGTAAAGACCATCTATAAGGTAGATAAGCTAATCGAGATCTACATTGCTGAGATGGTGAGATTACATGGAGTATCGTCGAGTATCGTATCAGACTGTAACCCAAAGTTCACATCGCACTTTTTGGGGAGCATTGCATGAAGCGTTGGGAACAAAACTAAGATTGAGTTCAACTTACCATCCACAAACGGACAGACAGATTGAGAGGACAAAATCATCCTTGGAACATCTATTGAGAGCCTGTGTATTAGATGATAGAGGAAGTTGGGTTGATGTACTTTTGTTGGTTGAGTTTACCTACAACAATAGTTTCCACACAAGTATTGGAATAGCACCATATGAGGCTTTATACGGGCGCAGGTGTCAAACTACTTTGTGTTGGTATAAGGACGGCGAAAGTATGATTGTAGGACCGGAGATGGTACAACAAACTACATATATGGTCAAGAGGATAAAAAAGAAAATGAGGATTTCACAAGATCGTCAGAAGAGTTATGCAGACAAGCGTCGCAAACTTTTAGAATTCGAACAGGGTGACCATGTATTTCTAAGAGTCACGCCTACGACTGGTGTTGGTAGAGCCTTGAAATCAAAGAAATTGACTCCGAAATTTATTGGACCATATCAGATTTTTGCATGAATTGGACCTGTTGTTTATCAGATTGCATTGCCTTCGATACTGTCCAATATCCACGACGTGTTTCATGTGTCGCAATTAAGGAAATACCTTGTAGATCCGTCTCATGTGATGAACCAGACAGAATTCAACTGAAGGATAACTTGTCATTCGAAGTATTACCTGTAAGAATTGATGACAGGAAGATTAAGCGATTGAGGAACAAGGATGTTTCGTTCGTCAAGGTGATTTGGAACCCAATTACTGGAGATGCAACTTGGTAACTAGAGAGCAAGATGAGAGAACAACACCCTGAATTGTTTATCGACGCATAGTTTTGAGGACGAAACTAATTTTTAGGGGGGGTAGTAATGCAAGACCCTTAGTTTTAAATTCTAATTTATGTATTTTGGTGTATCTTGCTATTGAATTCTGAGGCTTTTTTAGCCAACTCATTGATATTTTCTGAGTTTAATGCCAAAAATATATTTTTCGTGCCTCGATTAAAATTATCGCGATAAATAAATTAGATAAATTACAGTGAATCTTTTGTCGAAGAATAATTTATTTACGTTACGAAAAATTTAATACAGACAGTTTTGTTTAAAATATAACTCGTTGCTGAAAATTTATTTGTCATTTAGTTGCGACGAGAGTAGATATTTTTATAAAAATAGTTGACAGGTGAGTGAAGTGATGTGGTGTAAGAGTATTTAGATATTTATTGGTATAGTTTTAATAATATATATATATGTATATATATATATATATATATATATATATTATAAGTAACATATATATTGTTAGTAGTAAGTTATATATATGAAAACCTGAGAAAAGGAATAGAGGAAGAAAGCCAAAACTTTCATCCTGCCTCGCGAGCAAATTCATCTCCTTCGTTCTTCCTTCTTTTTTTCTTTTGCTTCTTTTGCTTCAGGAAAAGAAACCCAAGGCTTGGTGGGTGATAAAGAAAATATTTTCCAGCTTCCTTCTTCTTCTCTGATTCGAAAACGAAGAAAAACGGTATTAGGGGTTTTCAAAACCGTCAAACAAAAATCTCCGCTTTTCTTCGACTTCTGAGCTTCATTTCGAGAAGTGACAGAAGAGAAAGTTGCTCATCTCCCCACTACGGTGCTAGTGAGCCAACCTTGAAAGCGACGACGTGAGCGGAAATTTTCCCGGAATCAATCGCATTGCCGTAATCGGCTGTTAAAGCTACCGTTAAGGTAAGGGCTCCTTCCAAATTTTTAGCTTGCATATAGGACGTTATATGTGTGTATTTGTGGAGTTGGAAATTTGTGAAATTGATGTGTGATTTTTGTGGAAAAGAAATTTAATTCATTTATGTGTGTTTTGAGGAAATTAAAGTTGATATGTTTGAGGTGTGGTTTGTGAAAATTAATTTGGCGTGATTTATATTTGAAAATGTGGGAATTTATGGGTGATTGATGATTGAACTTGGTGTGGATTATGTGGAATTTGAATTGATCGAATTTAATGTAAATAGTAGATTAAATTTGATGTGTGGTGGTGGAAAATATATGTTTGAGTATGCTCTGTGTTGAATTTGAAAATCATTAGTGTTGAATGAGTATTAAAAACGGGGAATCTTTTAATATCTGCATTTACTTAATGATTGTTGTGGAAAGAGTTAGAGTATGCTCAAGCATTTCATAGTACATGGTGACCGCGATGGGGCCATGATGATAGTGGTGACTGTGATGGTCACGAGATGATGCCATGTGATCTATTGGTTCATCTTATCCTTGCAGGGATTTTCACGTCGTGTAGGTCTGTGATAGATTGCACATTTTTAGTAAATTGTGTTGAACCGTTATAGGTGGCACCTCGGTAAATAGTACTAGTCCGTGATAGGCAGTACATTTATGATTTACGCTTTTTAGTAAATCGTGCTGACCCGTGATAGGTGGCACCTCGTTAATTAGTATTGGTATGTGATAGGCGGTACAATTATGATTTACGCCCCTTCGAGAAGGGTTTTGGTTCGAATTCCGGAATCATGCATTTTTGCATATACGCATTGCATTAGGGTGCTTGGCACGCGAGTCATGTTTGATATACTGTGATGATTGTATATACAAACTCAATTGTTGTTTGTGATTGTGCCGTAAGTGGTAATTGTGATTGTTTGGATTTGTGTGTAAGTATTGATTGAATGCGGAACCTTTCCGAAACTGAAATCTGCATTATTTAGTAGTTGTATTCGTATACGAGGAGCTTGTATTCGAATACATTTATGTGGATTTTGGTACTGACTTAGCACTTGTATTCGGCTACGCCATCTGGTAGTCGAATACAGTTGTGCAGGATTTTTCACTGTTTTCGCACTTGTATTCGGCTACAAGGATACTGTAGTCGAATATAGTTGTGCTGTTTTTGTTACTGACTTACTAAATAGTACTATATTCGAATACAAGGATGTTGTATTCAAATACAGTTGTGCTGATTTTGCTACTTACTTGTTAACTAGCATTGTATTTGAATACAAGGATGTTGTATTAGAATATGATAGTGCAGTTTTGTCAAAAACTTCATTTTGCAACTTTTTTATGCATGTTTGACATATGAAACCCTTTCAAGGAGTATGTTAAGATGCAAGGTTATTTGTGCATTTAAAATTTAAATGCTAAGTGATATTGTTAATTTTGGTTGGTGACCTTTACAATTATTGTGGAAATCTGAGCTTTGTCCTCATATGACATCCATGATCGTCCTACCAGTCAGTACACTGGAGATGGGAAGGTAGTTAGCCATACCTGATCGATGATGTGTCAGAAGAATCTCTTGGGACGCGTGGATATCACCCAGGATGTATAGTTTTTGTAGCATGATCAAATTAGATAATGTATAGGGGCTAGATGTCTTCCTTTTGCAGTTGTAGTTACTTTATTTTGGAAGACTGTACCTATATCTTATATTGTCAGCTTGACTTTTATTTTGATGGTCCATGTATCACTTTTGATTCGACGTGGGGAAGTTAAAATTCTTGGACAGTGCTTTTGTATAGGTGTCTGTCGAGAATACCCCAGGGGTATGAGCTATGTCTGATAGGTCTCACAGCCCCGGTGTATTTTGCTGTTTAAATATTGTGGCTTTGTGTTTCACAAACTATTTTCGCTGCTTGTAAATATTTGTTGACTTTTGTCGTTATGTTACGACTTAAATATTTTATCCAAAAGTATTTCTTCCTTTATTTCTGAAATTCGATTTTTGTTTTGAAAATAAAAAACAGGCTGTTACTTCTCCGTATTCAAATGTTGTAATTCAATTTTAGTGTTAGTTGTATGTAATAACTAAATAACTAACTACTTACTCAATTAGTTAGTTAAGTAGTTAGAAGACAGTTAGCATAAACCATGTATAAATACCACAATTCATTCATTTCATAAACAAAGCTTTTTGACGTGCAATGATTAAGCACTTGAGACGATTACGGATTCCTCACAAAGCTTTTTGTTTTTGTTTCTCAATATATGACAACATAGACGAAAACAGAATTAAATCAAAGACAATTAAGGATTAGATGATGAAGAAAGAAAATAATGACAAGGACTACAATGGAGAAAGAAAATGCGAAAATTGAGAAGAAAGACGATGATGTTACTATGAGAAGAGGGAAGTCGGAGCAAGGACGACAATGATGGAGAAGAGTTAACCTTTTCTTCTAGGTTTCTTTTTCTTTTAATTTTGTTTTGTGTCTAAAATGAAATAAAAAGTTTATTAATGGGATTATTAAAAGGCGTTTTTATTGTGCTTGCCTATATGAAAAAAAGCACATATTTTTACTATAAACAATCGTTGTAAATAACTAGGCCTTGCTGCAAATTACGGATAGTAAAAATAATGGTCAGCACACCCACCGCGAATAAACAAAATTGATGTCGTTCGGTCCACTTCCGTAGTATACTCGCATTTGGTAAACAAATTTTCTTGTATTGATCTTAGGTAATACACTATCCTGTTAAAGGAAATAATTTTATCCTTTCTCTGTTCACAGAAGAACTCAAAGCAAAACTCTGAAGCACCGTATTTGAAGTAGCAGGTGGAAAAGAATGCACAAACTTATATCCTAAGTACAAAGTTCTATGCAAGCATCTGACTTTGATTTACAATGTTGACTATGGCCTCCAAGGTTTTACCTTTAAAGATAAGACTCTAAAGTCAATTGCAACACACTCCAATAAGTTGCCTCCGTCAAAGTAAATCAGAGGCAAGCATCTGCCTCTGATTTACAATGTTGACTATGTCTCTACTAAGTTTCCTCTGGCTAGTAATTCAACACCATAAAATGATTGGGTCTGACTCTGAACTTCACACTACTTTTGATTTTAATTTTTAGACTCTACCTCCAACAAAATCAAGTGTCTAACTCTAAGGAAAGTCAATGCCTTTGATAACGCAGCTTGGAAAAGCAAACGTTATTGGAACCAAGTTGGTTTTATAGTTAGAGTTTTGATGATAACAAAAGTATTTTATGAGAACAATATATTTGATTTCAAAGAGTATGAAAGAAGATTCTTGTTTTTGAAGAAAATCAAAAATAAGATTTGATTCAAAATTTATAATTGAAGAAAATCTGAAATAAGATTTGATTCAGATTTATAAATCTAAGAAAATCTAAAATAAGATTTGATTCAAATTTATAATTGAAAAAAATCTAAAATAAGATTTGAATAAGATTTATAATTGTAGAAACCTAAAGTAAGATTTGATTCAAAATTATAATTGAATAAAATCTAAAATAAGATTTGATTCAAATTTATAATTGAAGAAAATCTTTGACCAAGTTAAAAAGAATATGTGGTCAAGATTTGAAGATGATTTTATCAAGATTTATCTACAACAAAATTTAAATAGAATCAAATTGAATAATTTACAAACTCAATGTGAACAAAATACAAACAAATTTGATCTAGAAGAATTGCTCATATTGGATTCAAAAATAAAGAATTGGCTAAAGAACATATTATCAAAAAGTTTATTGTTCATAATTATTTTTGAATAAGATCATTGTTTACCAAGCTCGGAATTAAGATAAAATTTAGAATTAAACAAGTACTAAATTGAAGCCCGAATTTTAACTATAAATAGACACTCAAGGCTCAAGAAGAAGATCATAAAAAAAAATATCAGAAAATAGTAGAAGAACTCAAACTCAAATTCCAAATTCTTCTTAAAGTTCAAAGAGAGAAACCATTGTTTGAATGAGAATTATTTTTTGAAATTTTTTTCTTAGAGTTTGAAAGTTATTATTATTATTATTATTATTATTATTATTATTATTATTATTATTAGCTTTGTTAGAAGCAAACCCTTAAATTTCCAATATTTTGTCTCCAGGCCGATAGTGATTTAGTTTGTTCTTCAATCTGGGGTTGTTAGGTTGTTTGGAAAATACATGGCTTGTAGTGTCAAAGTGGTTAGTTCCTCAAAAGTATGGGGTTATCAGGCTATTTTGAAAGACTGGCTTGGAGGGTCAGGTGTTTTATGATTCAAGGTATTTGAATTAGTAGATTAAAGCCTTCTGAATGAAGGGACTGGATGTAGTCAAGTTAATGGTAAACAAGGATAAGTCTATGTGTCCAATTATTTGTTCTTGCACTGTTTGTTGCATCTGAACCTGAGTGCTTCTTATCTAAGTAATTCATAAAAAGTAACTAACCGTCACCAAATTAGTAAAAGTTATCATCTATGTTAAACACAATTTAACACTCCCTACTCGTGTTTGCACCTTCAATTGACATGAGAGTCTTCTAAATGAGGGGATTTAATGTAGCCAAGTTAATGGTGAACAATGACAATTCTATGTGTCCAATTTTTTATGATGTCATTGTTTGCTGCATCTGAATCCGATTGCTTCTTATCTAAGTAATTCATAAAAACCAACCAGTAGAACTCATCAAATTAGTAAAAAGTTACCATCTTTATCAATCACAATTTAACACATCTTTCTCATGTTTGCACCATCAATTGGCATCATGTCTCGGTCTCAAGTATGAACACTTTTTAGTGTTTGAGCAAAGATCTAAGGGTTCAACATGTCTGGATTCAATGAATCAATAGATGAAGAAGTTGAAGTATTTTATGACTTAACTCGATTTGATTTAACTACTACTACAATTGATTTTTTAAATAAGAATAAAAAACTGTCTTTAAAACTGAAAACACTTTGGAAAGAAAATGCAAACCTAACTAAAAAAGATAATATTTTAAAGAATCAAAGAGCTGAATTGAAAATAGAAAATACAACTATGAAAACTGATATTACTGAACTTAAAACAAAAAATGCAACTCTAAAAACTAATATTACTAAACTTAAAATAAAAAATGCAAAGTGTTGTTGGTTTTAAGAAATGCAAAAAGGAAAAGAAAACTTTTCCCTGTTTCACGTTCTCCCTCCATCTTTCTTACATTCTCTCTCTGTTTCAAGAAACAAAAAAACCAAAGTGTTGTTGGTTTTAAGAAAAACACAAACATAAACCTCAATTTATCTACTAGATCTAAGATTCCATTTGAGAAGTGACAGAAGGGAAAGTTGCTCCTTGCCACGCTGCGGTGCTAGTGAGCTAGTTTTCAAAGTGGCGACTCGAGTAGAAATTTTATCGGAATTAATCGCGGCGCCGTAATCGATTGTTAAAACTACAATGGAGTAAGGGCTCCTTCCAAACTTTTAGTTTGCATTTAGGACATTATTTGTGATTTTGTGGAAAAGAAATTTGATGTATTTGAGGTGTGATTTTGTGAAAAATTAATTTAATGTGATTATATTTAATTTAGTGGAATTTAAATTGGAGGTGTGGTTTGTGGTGATTCAAGTTTGGTGTGATTTATATGTTCATAATTATTATTATGAATTTTTGAGATGTGATTTATTTGTGGATTTTTGTAGAAAATGAATTGATGAAATTTGGTGGTTTATGTGTAAAAATATGGAGTTTTTGAAATTGGGTGAGTTATGTTTGAATTGTTGAAATTTAATTGAGGTGCTATATATGTGTTGTGGAAATTGAATTGATTGAATTTGGTATGAATTGACGGTAATTAAATTTGATGTGTTTGAGTTACGTAATGAGTTATTTTCAAATAAATGAGTTTGAACTAAAGTTGAAATTTTACGAAAAATTTAGAGTTGTTAAAGTTGTGAAAAAATTCAAATTTTAACTAAATTAAAGAGTTTGAGCAAAAAGATAGATTGAAATTAAAAATGGTTAGAGTTTAAAATATTACTCTTTTAATTACTCTTTGATTTAGTATAAAAAGAAAAGAAAAAAGGGTTTAGAGTATTTTATTAACTCAAAAATTTCGGTGCTTTAATAGTCGAGTGTGTGTATGTGAAATTTGGACAATATTTGTGTAATTTAGTTTTAAGTAAATAATATAGATTATTTGGTTTTAAAAGTTTAGTGTGTGAGAAAGATTTAATTTTAAGAATTTTGTTGTGTGTGAATTAATTTTATTGTGAACAAATTGTTATAAATATTTATGTTTATGTAGTTAGCTCATTGAGTCTCGAAAATGAATCGAGACCGTTGGCACCGAGTTAGCGGTGGGAGAACTCTGATATATTAATGTTGTTGTGGTGATTTATGGTTGAAAATTTTGGATATTGAATATGGGTGACTAATGTTTTGGAAATTTGGTGAGTCATGTTTGGTGAAATTGATGTGTTCATAATTAATATTATGAATTTTTGAGAAGAAATTTATGTGTGACTTGGTGGAAAATGAATTTAATTCAATTCAGGTGTGAATGGAATTTATGTGAGGTTGTGGAAAAATTTTAATTGGTGTGAATAAATATGTTTGAGTATGCTTTGTGTTGTGTTTGAAAAATCATTAGTGTTAAATGAGTATTAAAAATGGAGAATCTTTTTAATAGCTGCATTTACTTAATGATTATGGTGAAAAGAGTTAGAGTATGCTCATGCATTTCATAGTACATGGTGACCGCGATGGGGCCATGGTGATAGTGGTGACCATGATGGGCCACGGGATGATGCCATGTGAATTGTTGGTTCATCTTATCCTTGCGGGGATTGTCGCGTCGTGCTGATCTGTGAGAGATTGCACTCTAGAATATGTTGATCTGTGAGCGATTGCACTCTAGAAAATCGTGCTGGTCTGTGAGAGACTGCACGCTAGTAAAATTGTGCTGGTCTGTGAGCGACTGCACTCTTGTATGTCGTGCTGATCTGTGAGAGACTGCACACAAGTAAATCATGCTGATCCGTGAGAGATTGCACCTTGGTAATTAGCACTGGTCTGTGAGAGGCTATACAATTATGATTTACACCCTTCGATGAGGGTTTTGGTTTGGAATTTTGGAATCATGCATTTTGGCATATACGCATTGCATTAGAGTGTTTGACATGCGAGTTATGTTTGTTATACTATGATGATTGTATATACATATTCGGTTGTTATTGTGATTTGCCGTAATTGCTTTGAGGTGTGAAGTTGGGTTGATTAAGTTTGGATGTAATTATGTGTTCATAATTGATTAATGAATATTCGAAGTGTTGATTGATTCAGAGCTATTTTAGAACTGAAAATCTGCATTTTCTCTGTTGTATTCGGCTATGACAGTGCAGTTTGTTAAAACTTCATTTTTCAACATTGTTTATGCATTTTTTGGACATATGAAAACCCTTTCGAGGAGTATGCTAAGACGAAAGGTTCTTTTGAGCATTTGAAAATATAAGAATTTTTCTATGTGATATTTGTTAATTTCGGTTGGTGACCTTTACAATTATTGTGGAAATCTGGGCTTTGCCCTCAAATGAGAACTAGGATCATCTTATCGGTTAGTACCCTGGAGATGGGAAAGTAGTTAGTCATACCTGACCGAAGCTATGGCAGAAGGATCTTGCGGGGCGCGTGGAGATCACTCAGGTTGTATAGCTTTTTGTAGCATGATCAGATTAGAGGGTTGTATAGGGTTTAGCTGTCTTTCTTTTGTGGATGTATTTATTTCAATTTGAAAGATTGTACCTATACCTCATATTGTCAGCTTGACTGTTATTTTGATGGGTCCTTGTACCATTTTTGATGCGACATGGGGAAGTTAAACTTCTTGGGGCAGTGTTTTTGTACAGGTGTCTGCCGAGAATACTCCAAGGATATGAGCTATGTCTGATAGGTCTCATAGCCCCGGTGTATTTTGTCGTATAAATACTTCGGGTGTGTATTTCAAAAAATATTTCCGCTGCTTGTAAATATTGTTGGCTTTTGTCGTTATGTTACGACTAAAATATTTATCCAAAAGTATTTCCTTCTTTACTCCTTCGTTTTTATGAATTGTTTTGTAAAAATAAAAAATACACTCGTGCTGTTAAAAATCGGGGTGTTACACTTGTCCGCATGGTCACTAAACAACAATGGACTGACATATTCCCTAAACCACTACTAGTGGATAAGTTTGACTTCATCGATAGAAACCTAGACCTTACCTTTATACCTGACTGATGTTGTGATAACTTCAAAGTAGTTTAGATTTACATTTTTTATTTTATTTTCATGTAATATATCCATTCATGTTATTCAAAAATAAAAATGAAACTAAAGTTGTTATAAAAATATTTGATAAAGGGGAGAAATATATTTGATAAAGTGAGGAGAAAATAATACTTAGACTTTGGAGAGTGTAACACTCCGATTTTTTAACAGCGCGAGTGTATTTTTTTTAAAAAAAACAGCCCATTTTTTTTTGTACAACAAACAGAAATCCAATTTCTTAAATAAAGGAAGAAATACATGTGGATAAAATATTAAAGTCATAACATAACCACAAAGTGAACAAATATTTACAAGCAGCAGAAATAGTTTTTGAAATAAAAATCAAAAGTATTTAAACATCAAAATACACCGGGCTATGAGGCCTATCAGACATAGCTCATCCCCCTAGGGTATTCTCGGCAAACACCTGTATAAAAGCACTTCTCCAAGAATTTTAACTCCCCCACGTCACATCAAAAAGTGGTACATGTACACATCAAAATAATAGTCTAGCTAACAATATGAGGTATAGTACAATCTTCCAAATTGAAATAAATACATCCACAAAAGAAAGACATATATATCCCCTATACAACCATCTAATCTGATCATGCTTCAAAAAAAAACTATACAACCCAGGTGAAGTTCACTCGCCCCACAAGATCCTTCTAACACAACTCCGATTAGGTATGTCTAACTACGTGTCCATCTCTAGCGTACTACCCGGTAGGACGATCCTGGTTGTCATCTGAGGGCAAATCCTAGATTTCCATAATAATTATAAAGGTCACCAACCGAAATTAACAAATATCACTTAGCATTTAAATTTTAAATTCACAAAATAACCTTTCATCTTAGCATAAACAAGTTGAAAAGGGTTTTCATATGTCAAACATGCATAAACAAGTTGAAAAATGAAGTTTTTAACAAAACTGCAATGTCGTAATCGAATACAGTGATATTTTGCATGTCAGTAACAAAATCAGCACATATGTATCCGAGTACAGCATTCTTGTAGTCGAATACAGTGTTGTTTCAGAAGTCAGTAGCCAAATCAGGACATCTGTATTCGAATGCACATCAGAAAAATGCAGAAATCAGCTTCTAAATGGTTTTGCAATCAATCCAAACTTACACACAAATCCAAACAATCACACTTACAAATTAGGCACAATCACAACCACAACTGAGCATACATATACAATCATCACAGTATATCAAACAAGACTCGCGTGCCAAGCACCCTAATGCAATGCGTATATGCCCAAAATGCATGAATTCCAGAATTCCAATCAAAACCCTTCTCGAAGGGGCGTAAATCATAATTGTATCCCCAATCAAATGCCTTATACTAATTATCAAGGTGCCACCCATCACAAGCCCGCACGATTTACTAAAGTGTCACATATCACATGCCTTACACTGTTTTCTAGAGTGCAATCTCTCACATATCAGCACAACGCGATAATCCCTGCAAGGATAAGATGAACCATGGTACCATTGCGGCACCATGTATTATGAAATGCATGAGCATACTTTGACTCTTTTCACAACAATCATCGCAGCACCATTTACTATGAAATGCATGAGCATACTCTAACTCTTTCCTTCGTTTTCGAATCCGAGAAGAAGAATGAAGCTGAGAAATCCTTGCTTTCTCATCCACCAAGACTTGGGTTCCTTTTCTTGAAGCAAAATGAAGCAAACGAAATGAAGGGAGAAGGAAGAAGAAGGAATAGTCGCGAGGCCGGGAGAGGAAGAAAAGTTACGTGATTTTCCTTTCCTTTTCTTTCGTCAATTTGTTTTCTTTTCCTTTTCTTTCCTTTTTCCTTTCCAACACACACACACACACACAGATATATATATATATATATATATATATATATATATATATATATATATATATATATATATATATATATATATATATATATATATATATATATATATATATATATATCACTTATAACCAAACCAATATCTAAATATCTAGATATTTTAGATATTTGTAAAATCATCATTTCCACATCACCTCCCATCACTTCTCAAACCATTTTGATAAAAATACCTACTCTCGTCGCCACTCAATTGATAGATAAAATTTTCAACAACCCGAGATATTTTTTACAAAACTGCCCGATATTAAATTCTTCGTAACATAAATAAATTATTCTTCGACAAAAGATTCACCGTAATTAATCTAATTTATTTATCGACGAATAATTTTAATTGGGGCATCAAAAGATATTTTTGGGCGTTAAACTCCCAAAATATCAATAACTTGGCTAAAAAGCCTCAGAGTTCAATACAAAAATACACCAAAATACATTTATTAGAATTTAAAACTATGGGTCTTACGTTACTACCCCCCTAAAATTAGTTTCGTCCTCGAAACTACGCATTGATAAACAACTCAAGATTGATGAACCATTCATGTTTCATCATTAATTTCAAGATGGACTAAAGTATGAGATTCAAGACTCTGTCTTACCCTTGGGAATTCAACGTTTCCAAGTTCTTGTGGAAAAATGTAGAGAAGTTGAGGATATGAAAAATAAGAGGGCTAGCCGAGGAGGGAATTTTAATTCAGGAGGGCCTAGTCGGGTGAATCATCAGAACAATAAGGGACAACAAGTTGCTAAACCTTATAATCAACCACAAAATAACAATGGGGGGCAGAATTGCCCGAGAACCAGAATTTCGAAAGACAATTGGGACAAGTGGTTCGATGTTTCCGATGTAGGGATCGTTTTACTATTGGAAGTTGGGAGACTTGTGTGCTAGCAGAGAAACTCAAAGACGACCGTTTCTAACACCATTGGATAAGTTTTATCAAGAATCACTCATGAATTTTTCTTGTAATTCTTCTTTAATCTTTATCTTTTCTATCTTTGCTATGATTAACTAAATCTTATTTGTTAGGGATGCGTGTAACAAGATGAAACCCTTATTTTTATGATTTGTTTTCTTGTTATATGAATGAGTTTATTGAATTATTTTTCTTATCTCTATGCTTAATGCTTTTTATTGCTTGATGAAACTTAAAATGTTCTACGATTTTTATTTTGAAACGGAAGTGGACTTTACGAATGCTTGGGATGAGAAATTCATTAATTTGCTGTCTAGGGCAAGAATACTAAAGAGAATTCAGTAATAATTCAATAAAGGAATTCAGTAATTAGGATCAAATTAGACACCAAGGTTGGATTCAAAGTGAAACTCATCCCTGACATTTTTTATTTATTATAAAGGACCAATTTTATTAGTGTTGTTAATTTTAAATATTATTTCAATCAACTTGGGAATCTTTTGTTCAATTTTAGTAATTAAATATAATTCGATAGTAAAAAGAAATCCTTGAGTTCGACACTCAGTACTACCGTTTTATTATTACTTGCAACGATTCAGTACACTTGCTAAAGGATTGCGTTTTACTATTGAACTATATTTAATTACTACAATTGAACAAAAGGTTCCCAAATAGATTGAAATAATATTTAAAATTAACAACAGTAATAAAATTGATCCTTTATAATGTGAAAAATGTCAAGGATAAGTTTCATTTCGAATCCAACCTTGGTGTCTAATTTTATTCTAGTTACTGAATTCCTTTATTGAATTATTACCAAATTCTCTTTATTATTTTTGCCCTAATGTCTTAGTGACAGAACCCTTAATTCCAAAGTAACCTTTAATTCCTTAGTAGATTTAAGACTAGAATTAAGCATTACCGTAAAGGAATTCTCTTGTTAAATTATTGCCTTTGCAACTAATTTAATTGGATTCATGACCTGCATCTATCCCTAGACTACAAATTCATGAATTTCTCATCTCAAGCATTCGTAAAGTCTACTCCCGTTTCAAAATACGAATCGTAGAACATTTTAATGTTGATCAAGCAGTAAAAAGCATTAAGCACATAGATGAGAAAAATAATTAAATAAACTCATTCATATAAATAGAAATCAAATCAGAAAAATAAGAGTTACATCTTGTTATACTCATCCCTAACAAATAGGATTTAGCTACTCATGATAGTGATAGAAAAGATAGAGATTAGAGAAGAATTACAAGAAATATTCATGAATGATTCTTGATAAAACTGCTCCAATCGTGTTAGAAACGGCCGTCTTTGTGTTTCTATGCTAGGGCACAAGTCTCTCCACTTCCCAATAGTAAAAAAGATGCCTAAAAAGTGAGAAAAACGTGTTTTTAGACATTGAGCAACGCGCTAATCCAAGAGAAGAGGAATCTAATAGTGCAAAGGAAGACTACTGAGTTTTAGATTGGACCAGATAATATTTTGAGATGTACTGGGAGAATTTTTGTATTAGCAGTTGCAGTTCTAAGGAAAACATTTTAGAAGAGGCTCATAAGAGAAAATTGAGTATCCATCCTGGAGCAACAATGATGTATCAGGACTTGAGGCAGAATTATTGGTGGCCAGAATGAAGAGGCATGTAGCGGAGTATGTATCAACTTGTTTAACTTGTCAAAAAGCGAAACTGGAATATCAGCGAGTTGCTGGAATGTTACAACCATTATTTATACGTGAATGGAAGTAGGGCAACATTTCCATCGACTTTATAACTGGATTGTCGAAGACAAGGAGAAAGAATGATTCTATTTGGATAATAGTGGATCGATTAACTAAACCCCACACTTTTTACCAATAAAGACCATATATAAGGTAGACAAGCTAATAGAGATCTACATTGATGAAATTGTGAGATTACACAGAGTACCGTCGAGTATCGTATCAGATCGTGACCCAAAATTCACGTTGCACTTTTGGGGAGCGTTGCATGAAGCGTTGGGAACGAAATTAAGATTGAGTTCAGCATACCATCCACAAACGGATGGGCAAACTGAGAGGTCAAATCAGTCTTTGGAAGATTTATTGAGAGCATGCGTATTAGATAATAGAGGAAGTTGGGATGATGTATTGCCATTGATTGAGTTTACCTACAACAATAGTTTTCACGCAAGTATTGGAATGGCACCCAATGAGGCTCTGTATGGACGCAAGTGTCAAACACCTTTGTGTTGGTATAAGTACAATGAAAATATGATTGTAGGACTTGAGATGGTGCAACAAACTACAGATAAGGTCAATAAGATAAAAGAGAAAATGAAGGTCTCATAAGACTGTCAGAGGAGTTATGCGGACAAGTGTCGAAGACCTTTAGAATTCGAGCAGAGTGACCATGTGATTTTAGAGTCACACCTATGACTGGAGTTGGTAGAGCCATAAAATCAAGGAAATTAACCCTGAAATTTATTGGACCATACCAAATTATTGCAAGAATGGGGGACCTTCGTTTCACGTGTAGCAACTAAGGAAATACATTTCGGACCTGCATTGGTGTTTGGAAAAAAAAATATAAAACCTCCATTTTCTACTAGATCAAAGCCTCCATTCAAGAAGTGTTAGGAAGGAAACTTGCTCCTCTCTACAAAGTGGTGCTTGTGAGCTAATTTATTTGAGGTGTCGACACAAACAAGATTTTTCGCTGTGTTTGATTGTGGTACTATTGAAAAAGCTATAACAAAAGTAAGAGCTCCTTCCAAATTTTTAGTTTGCCTATAGGGACCTTATATGTGTGATTTATGTATGATTGATGTGTGAATATGTGATGATTAATATTGGTGTGATGATGCATTGTTGAGTGATAATACGTGTTGCTACATGTTATGAATTTTAGGCAGGATAATGTGTCTTGAGTATGCTCTGTGAAAAGTATGAAAAATTATTAGTGTGTAATGAGTATTAAAACGGGAGCCTTTTAATAGCTACATTTACATAATGATTGTTGCGAAAGAGTCAGAGTATGCTCATGCATTTCATAATTAGTGGTGATCGTGATGGGCCACGGTGTTAGTGGTGACCGTGATGGCCCAAAGGATGGTTCCATGAGTTGATTGGTCCATCTTATCCTTATGAGAATTTATTTGTCGTGTAGGTCCGTGATAGACTACACTCTAGTAAATCATGTTGATCTGTGATAGGTGGCACCTCGGTAATTAGTATTGGTTTGTGATAGGTGGTACATTTATGATTTACACCTCTCGAGGAGGGTTCGGAATTCCAGAATCACGCGCATTGGTATATAAGCATTGCATTAGGGTGTTTGGCACGCGAGTCATGTTTGTTATCATATGATAATTGTATATACATACTATGTTACTGTTTTTGTTATCATGCTGTAATTGCTAAATGTAATTGCTTGTCTTTATGACGTAAGTGTTAAATGTTATTTGTTAGTTTTCGGTTGGCGACCCTTTACATTATTGTGGAAATTGGGCTTTGCCTCAGATGATACCCGAGTTCGTTCCACCGATTGTTACTTAAGACCCATAGTTTTAAATTCTAATTTATGTATTTGGTGAAGTTTGGTATTGAACTCTGAGGCTTTTAGGCAAGTATTGTTATTTTGTGAGTTTAATGCCAAAAAATATATTTTGATGCCCCCATTAAAATTATTCGTCGATAAATAAATTAGATTAAGTACGGTGAATCTTTTGTCGAAGATAAATTTATTTGATGTTACGAAGAATGTAATACCGTGCAATTTTGTTAAAAATATCTCGGGTTGCTGAAAATTGTATCTATCAATTGAGTTGCGACGAGAGTAGACATTTTTAACAAAAAGTGGTTTGGGAAGTGATGGGTGAAATGGTAATTTTATGAAATATCTAGATATTTTTAGATATTTTGTTATATATATATATATATAGAAAGAAAAGGAAAGGAAGGAAGGGGAAAGAAAAGGAAAGGAAGGGAAAAGAAAGAAAGGAAAACTGAAAAAAAATAGAAAAACATTTTCCTCTCCCTGTTGCTCGCGAAAACCATCTTCTTCCTTCTCCATTCTTTTCTTTTGTTTTTCTTTGCTTCAAAAAAAGGAACCCAATGCTTGGTGGGTGAAAAGACAAGGATTTCTCAGCTTCATTCTTCTCCTTTGATTCAAAAACGGAGAAAAACGGTGTTGGTGTTTCCAAAACCGTCAAACACAAACCTTCACTTTTCTCCTAGATCTAAGCTTCGTTTTCAAGAAGTGAACTAACTTTGGTGCTAGTGAACTAACTTTGGAAGTGACATTGCGAGCGGAAATTTATCAGAATTATTACGGTACCGTAATCGCGTGATAGAGCTATCGTTAAGGTAAGGGATCCTTCCAACTTTTAGTTTCCATTTAGGGACTTATTTGTGGTTGTGTGAAAATAAATTTGTTGGGTTTGAAGTGTAGATTTGGGGGAAAATGAATTTAATGCTTCTATGGGTGAAAGTTTGGAGTTGGGTTTCGGTGAAATTAATGAGTGTTTTCGTGGAAAAGCAATTTGATTCATCTATGTGTGTTGTTGAGGAAAAGAAATTTGATGTGTTTGGAGTTGTGGTTGGTGAATTAGTTTGGCATGTGTTATGTTGAGTTTGGTGGAAATTTGGGTGATTGATGATTGAACTTGGTGTGGATTTTGTGGTTTTTGAATGATAGAATTTAATGTAATTGTGGATTAGATTTGATGTGTGTGGTGGAAAATAATGTTTGAGTATGCTCTGTGTGGAATTTAAAAATTGTAGAGTTAAATGAGTATTAAAATTCGGAGTCTTTTAATATTTGCATTTACTTAATGATTGTCGTGAAAATCGTTAGAGTTAAATGAGTATTAAAAATGAGAATCTTTTAATATCTGCATTTACTTAATGATTGTCGTGGATAGAGTCAGAGTTTGCTCATGCATTTTATTGTACATGCGGGATTGTCCCGTCGTGTAAGATCCGCGATAGACTACACATTTTTGGTAAATCATGCTGACCCGTGATAGGGTGGCACCTCGGTAAATAGTACTTCGCCTGTGATAGGCGGTACATTTACGATTTACGTTTTTTAGTAATCGTGCTGACCGTGATAGTAGCACCTCGGTAATTTAGTACTTCGGCCTGTGATAGGCGGTACAATTAATGATTTACGGCCCTTTATAGGAGGGTTTTTGGTTGGAATTCTGAGTCATGCATTTTGGCATATACGCATTGCATTAGGGTGCTTGGCACGCGAGTCATGTTTGATTCAAGATTATGATTGAGTGTTTGAACTCAAGTTGTCATTGTGATTGTGCTATAATTACTAAGTGTGAATGTTTTGGATTAGTGTGTAAGTGTGATTGATTGCAAAACTTTTCGAAACTCAATTTGTCATTGTGATTGTGCTATAATTGCTAAGTGTGAATGTTTAGTGTGTAAGTGTGCTGAATTTTGCTGTTTATGATGTTTATTCGAATACAGAAGGTTGTATTCGAATACAGACATCTATTTTAGTTACTGACTTATATGTAGTCGAATACATGAGGTTTTATTCGAATACATACATCCTGTTTTGCTGCTAACTTCTGAAATAACCTTGTATTCGAAAACAGAATGTTGTATTCGAATACGAAAGTGCATTTTGTTCAAACATCATTTTTCCACTTGATTATGCATGTTTAACATATGGAAACCCTTTCAAGGTGCGTGCTGAGTTGAGAAAGGCCATTTTATCTGTAACACCCCGATTTTTTATAGCGCGAATGTATTTTTTTTCAAAAAACACAATTCATAAAACAAAGAATAAAGAAGAAAATATATTTGAATAAATATATTTAAGTTGTAACACAACGACAAATAAGTCAACATAATTTACAAGCAGCGGAATAGTTTTTGAACACGAATTCAAAGTATTTACACATCAAAAAGTGGTACATGGAATCCATCAAAAATAAAATGTAAGCGCTGACAATATTGGTATAGATACAGTCTTCCAAATTAAATAAACACATCCAAAGAAAGACTTCTAGTCCCTATACGTCACCTAATATGATCATTCTACAAAAACTATACATCCTGAGTGATATTGCATGCGGCCCGAGAGATCCTCCTAACAACAGCTCCAGTCAGGTGTGTCCATTACATTCCCATCACAGGGTAGTAACCGGTAGGATGGTCCTGTTCTCATTGAGGGCAAAGCCCAGATTTCCACAATATTTGTAAAGGTCACACACCGAATTAACAATTAACACATACATTTAATTTTTAAATGCACAAAATAACCTTTCAACTTAGGATGCACCTTAAAGGGTTTCCATTATGGCAAACAATGAATAAAAAAAGTTGAAAAATGATTTTTTAACAAAACTTCACTGTTGTATTCAAATACAACATCTCTGTATTTGAATACAAAGGCTGTTTCAACATTCAGCAGCAAAAACAACATGTTGTATTCGAATACGACCTTCTATATTCGAATACACAGCAAGTCAGTAGCAAACAACAGGTCTATATTCGAATACAACCCTTCTGTATTCGATTACATAGTAAGTCAGTGGCAAAAACTACATGTCTGTATTTGAATACAACCTTCTGTATTCGATACACATCAGACACAACAGAAAAACAGCAAAATTCAGCTTTTAAAAGGGTTTTGAAATCAATCAACCACTTACACATAAATCCAAACAATCACACTTAGCAATTTATAGCACAATCACAATGACGACTTGAGTTTCGAAATGGTTTTTGCATCAGTCCACTTTCACACAAATCCAAAACATTCACACTTGGCAATTATAACACAATCACCATGACAACTTGAGTTCAAACACTCAATCATAATCTTGAATTAAACACGACTCGCGTGCCAAGCACCATAATGCAATGCGTATATGCCAAAATGCATGGACTTGGAATTGCAAACCAAAACCCTCCTCGAAGGGCCGTAAATCATAATTGTACCGCCTATCACAGGCCGAAGTACTAAATTATGGAGGTGCTACCTATCACGGGTCAGCACAATTTACTAAAACGTAAATCGTAAATGTGTCGCCTATCACAGGCCAAAGTACTATATACCGAGGTGCCACCTATCACGGGTCAACATGATTTTCCAAAAATGTGCAGTCTATCGCAGACCTTACATGACGCGACAATCCTCGCAAGGATAAGATGAACCAAGAAATCATATGTAATCATCTCGTGGCCCATCCGGTTACCACTATCACCATGGCTCATCCGGTCGCCATGTACTATGAAATGCATGAGCATACTCTGACTCTATCCACAACAATCGTTGAGTAAATGCAGATATTAAAAGATTTCCCCATTTTATACTCATAACTCTACAATTTTGCACGACAATCTTAAGTAAACATAGATATTAAAAGATTCCCCATTTTTAATACTCGTTTAACTCTAACAATTTTGACGACAATCATTAAGTAAATGCAGATATTAAAAGA
>PGTU02001451.1:0-44443 GCA_002896215.2 Cicer echinospermum
CTTTGTTTCTAAAACAATGTAGTAGTCTAATCTATTAAATTTTTGGTCATTTATATATTTGTTTGTTTTTTTTGTCCATTTAGTTGTTAATCATGTAGTTCAACCTATACGTGCAAATCACTTAATTTAGATTTTAGGACATTTGGTTTTTGATATGTTTCTTTTCATTGGATTTATTTCTTATACATTGTAGTTCGTTCAATAAATGCAAAAATTTCAATGTATTAATATTTAGGTCATTTGGTCTTTACTAGTTTAAGGGATTAGGGTTAGGGTTTGAGATTCAGGGTTATGCGTCTAGTTTCTATTCTACTCCGTTTTGGTTCTTAATCAATTAGTTCGCCGAATAAGTGTCACTAGATTTGGATTTTAGGTCATTTTAGTTTTTGATATGTTTCTTTTTGTCCATTTTAGTTCTTATTCTTTTTTTTTTACACTAGTTCGTCCAAGAAGTTCAAAAGTTAAAATACATTAATATTGAGGTCATTTTGATCTTTACTAGGTTAAGGGATTAAGGTTAAGGTTTTAGGTTTTTAAGGTTTAGTTTAATGTTTAGCCATTTAGGGTTTAAGGTTAAGGTTTAAGGGTCTAGGTCTACTTTAGTCCATTTTGGTTCTTAATCAATGTAGTTCCTCGAATAGTGCAGAAATGTCAACTAGATTTAGATTTTTGGTCATTTTTGTTCTTAATATTTTCTTTTGTCCATTTTAGTTCTTTGTTGATTATAGTTCGTCCATTAAGTGCAAAAGTCTCAATCCATTTATATTGTTGGTCATTTGTTGTCTTTACTAGGTTTTGGGTTTAGGGATTAGGGTTTAGGTTTTATAGTTTAAGGTTTAGGGTTTAGTTTAGGTTTTAGGGTTTAGGGTTTGGGTTTAGGGTTAAGGGTCTAGGTCTATTCTATCCATTTTGTTTTAATCAATGAATTTTATGAATAAGTGCATAATTCTCAATGGATATAGATTTTAAGTCATTTTGTTATTTATAAGGTGTATTCTCGTCCACTTTGTTTCTAAAACAAAAGTAGTTCGTGTATAAGTACAAAAAGTCCCAAATGGATTATACTTTAGGCCCATTTGTGGTTTTTGATATGTTTCTTTTTAGGTCATTTTCGGTTTTGATATGTTTCTTTTGTCCATTTATTTCTTATCATTGTATTCATCCAATAAGTTTCAAAACTCTCAATGCATTAATATTTTAGGTCTTTTGGTCTTACTAGATTAAGGGATTAGGGTTTAGTGTTTAGGGTTTAAGGTTTAAGTTAAGGTTTAAAGGTCTAGGCCATATAGATCATTTTTGTTTTAAATCAATGTAGTTCGTCGAATAAGTGCTTAAATCTACATGATTTAGAGTTTTGTCATTTTGGTTTTTGATATGTTTCAATTTGTCCATTTAAGTTCTTAGTCGTTGTACTTTATCCTTTAAGTGCAAAAGTCAAAATGCATTAATATTTTATGTCAATTTTGGTCTTTATAGGTTAAGGGATTAGGGTTTAGGTCATATGTTTTAGGTTTTCAGTTTAAGTTTTAGTTTTTAGGGTTTAGGGTTTAGAGTTTTGTGTTTTGGGTTTTGGTTAGTGTTTAGGGGCCATTTTGATTCTTAATCATGTAGTTCGTCGAATAAGTGCATAAATCTAATTTGATTTAGATTTTGGTCATTTTTGGTTTTGATTAGTTTCTTTTTTGTCCATTTTAGTTTCTTATTCATTGTAGATCAATAAGGGATTAGGTTTAGGTTTTGTGGTTTTTATGGTTTAGGGTAGTATTTAGCTTTTAGGGTTTATTTGTCTTCGTCTTTTTAATCCATTTGTCTATTAATGTAATTATAGAATAAGTGCATAAAGTGTCACATTTTGATTTTAGGTAATTTTTGTTTGAATGTTTCTTTTTGTTATTTTAGTCTATTTCTTGTAGTTCGTTAATAAGTGAAAAGTTTCATGCATTATATTGCAGGTGATTTTGGTTTATACGAGGTCTTATTCTAGTCCATGATCTTACTTATGTAGTTGTTCTTATAATGCAAAAATCTCAATGTATTAATATATTAGGTCAGCGTGTGTTTAATAGTTTTTAGGTTTTTTGGTTTTGGGTTAGGTTTATGTTTAGGGTTATGATTTATGGTTTGGCTTTTAATCATTATATCATGTTATAAGTGCATAATTCTAAATGGATATATATTTAGGTCATTTTGTTATTTTATTAGGTGTATTCTAGTGTACTTTGTTTTTAAAACAATGTATTTTGTCTAATAAGTGCAAAACATCAATCGATTAAAAATTTTAGGTCATTTTTAATATTTGTTGTTTTTTTATTCTCCATTTTAGTTGTTAATCAATTTAGTTCAACCTGTATGTGCAAAAGTCTCAACTGATTTAGATATTAGAATTTTTGGTTTTTGATATGTTTCTTTTTGTTGTATTAGTTCTTAATCATTGTAGTTCATTCAATAAATGCAAAGGTCTCAATGTATTAATGTTTTAGGTCAATTTGGTTTTTACTAGGTTAAGGGATTAGGATTTATGGTTTTGGGTTTAGGTTTTATGGATTTAGATTAAGGGTTAAGGGTCTAGGTCTATTCTAGTCGATTTTGGTTCATAATCAATGTAGTTTATCGAATATGTGCATAAGTCTCACTGGATTAAATTTAAGTCATTTAGATTTTGATACTTTTCTTTTGTCCATTTTAGTTCTTATTCTTTGTAGTTACTCCAACAAGTTCAAAAGTCTCAATGCATTAATATTTTAGGTCATTTAGGTCTTTACTAGGTAATGGGTTAGGGCTTAGGGTTTTGGATTTAAGGTTAAGGGTTTAGGTCTATTATAGATAGTTTGGTTCTTAATAAATGTTGTTCGTCGAATAAGTGCATAAATTCTAAATGGAAGTAGATTTTGGTAATTTTGTTTTTTAATTAGTTTCTTATGTCCATTTTAGTTCTTACTCATTGTAGATCATTAAATGCAAAAGTCTAGATGCATTAATATTCTAGTTCATTTGGTCTTTATTTTGGTTCTTAATTAATGTAGTTCATCGAATAATAAGTGTCACTAGTTTTGAACTTTAGTTAATTTTGTTTTTGAAATGTTTTTTTTTTGTCCATTTTAGTTCTTATTCATTGTAGTTCTCAATATGTTGAAAAAGCTCAAACACATTAATATTGTAAGTCATTTTGGTCTTTACAAGGTCTATTCTTGAGTCTTTTAATTCTTACTCCAATGTAGTTGATCTAATTAGTGCAAAAGTCTCAATGGATTAATATATAAGTCATTTGTGGTCTTTACTAGGTTAAGGTTTTAGGGTTAATGTTTACGGTTTAGGGTTTGGTTTGAATCAATATATTTCATTATATAAGTGCTTGTTCTAAATGGATATTTATTTTATGGCGTTTTGTTATTAAAATTTAGTCATTTTAATATTTGTTATGTTTATTTTTGTCCATTTTAGTTGTTAATCAAGTAGTTCAACCTATACGTGCAAAAGTCTCACTGTATTTTAGATTTAGGACATTTTGGTTTTTAATATGTTTCTTTTGTTGGATTTAGTTCTTATACATTGTAGTTCGTTCGATAAGTGCAAAAGTTCAATGTATTAATATTTTACGTCATTTTGGTCTTTACTAGGTTAAGGATTAGGGTTTAGAGTTTAGGATTTGAGATTCAGGGTTATGCGTCTAGGTCTATTCTAGTCCATTTTTGTTCTTAATCAATGTAGTTCGTCGAATAAGTGCATAAAGTGTCACTAGATTTGGATTTTAGTCATTTTTGTTTTTGATATGTTTCTTTTTGTCCATTTTAGTTCTTATTCACTGTAGTTCTTCCAAGAAGTTAAAAAGTCAAAATACATTAATATTTGAGGTCATTTGGTCTTTACTATGTTAGGGATTATGGTTTACGGTTTAGGATTAAGGGTCTCGGTTGGTTTTGATATGTTTCAATTTGTACATTTAAGTTCTTAGTCATTTGTAGTTTATCCGATAGTGCAAAGTCAAAATGCATTAGTATTTTATGTCATTTTGGTCTTTACTAGGTTAAGGGAATAGGTTTAGGTTTTTGTGTTTAGGTTTTCGGTTTTAGGTTTTAGTTTTAGGGTTTTGGGTTTAGAGTTTCAGGTTTTGGGTTTACGGTTAGGGATTAAGGTTTGGGTTTAGGGTTTATGTTTAGGGTTTAGGGTTTAGAGTTTAGGTTTTAGGGTTTAGAATTTAGGGTTTTGGTTGAGGGTTTAGGGTTGAGGGTTGAAGGTTTAGGTTTAGGGTTAAGGATCTAGGTCTAATCTAGTCCATTTTGGTTTTAATCATTATATTTCAAGAATAAGTGTATAATTCTAAAACAATGTAGTTCCTCTAATAAATGTATAATTCTAATCATTTTGTTATTTATTAGGTGTATTTTTGTCCAATATGTTTCTAAAACAATGTAGTTCCTTTAATAAGTGCAAAGGACTCAATGGATTAAAATTTTAGGTCATTTTGGTATTTGTTATGTTTTTATGTGTCCATTTTAGTTGTTAATCAATGTAGTTCAACCTATAAGTGCAAAAGTCTCACTTATTCTAGTAAAGTGCATAAGTCTCACTTATTCTAGTAAAGTGCAAAAGTCTTAATGATATCAATAAACAATGTAGTTCGTCGAATAAATGCATTAGTCTCAAATGATTTAGATTTTAGGTCATTTTGTTTTTTGATATGTTTCTTTTTGTCCATTTTAGTTCCTATTCATTGCAGTTTCTCCAATAAGTTCAAAAAGTCTCAATGCATTAATTTTTTAGGGCGTTTAGGTCTTTACTAGGTTAAAGAATTAGGGTTTAGAGTTTAAGGTATAAGGTTAAGGGTTTAGGTCTATTATAGACCATTTTGATTCTTAATCAATGTAGTTCGTCAAATAAAGTCATAAATCTCATTGGATTTAGATTTTGGTCCTTTTGGTTTCTGATTAGTTTCTTTTTTCCATTTTAGTTCTTACTCATTGTAGTTCATCAAATAAGTGCAAAAGTCAAAATGCATTATTATTTTAGGTCATTTTGGTCTATACCAGGTTAAGAGATTAGGGTTTAGGTTTTAGGTTTTAGGCTTTAGGGTTTAGTATTTAGCGTTTAGGGTGTAAGGGTGTTGGTCTATTTTAGTCCATTTTGGTTCTTAATTAATGTAGTTCATCGAATAAGTGCATAAGTGTCACTAGTTATGGATTTTAGGTAATTTTGGTTTTTGATATATCTCTTTTTGTCCATTATAGTTCTTATTCATTGTATTTCATCCAATAAGTTGAAAAGTCTCAATGCATTAATATTGTAGGTCATTTTGGGCTTTACGAGGTCTATTGTAGTTCTTTTTGATTCTTACTCAATGTAGTTGGTCTAATAAGTACAAAAGGCTCAATGGATTAATATATTAGGTTATTTGTGGTCTTTACTAGGTTAGGGTTATGGGTTTTGGGTTTAGGGAATAAGGTTTAGGGTTTAGGGTTTAGGGTTTAGGATTTAGGGTTTTGGTTTTAATCAATATTTCATGATATAAGTGCATAATTCTAAATGGATATATATTTTTGGTCATTTTGTTATTTATAAGTGCAAAATGCATTAATATTTTAGGTCATTTTAATAGTTGTTATGTTTTTTTGTCCATTTTATTTGTTAATAAATGTAGTTCAACCTATAAGTGCAAAAGTCTTTGTTGATTTAGATTTTAAGACTTTTTGGTTCAACCTTCGTTGTAATTCATTCAATAAGTGAAAAAGTCTCAATGTATTAATATTTTAGGTCATTTTGTTTTTTACTAGATTAAGGGATTAGGTTTAGGGTTGAGAGTTTTAGATTAAGGGTTAAGTGTCTAGGTCTGTATTAGTCCATTTAGGTCTTAATCATTGTAGTTCATCGAATAAGTGCATAAGTCTCACTAGATTTAGATTTTATATCTTTTTAATTTTTATATGTTTCTTTTTGTCCATTTTAAAACTTATTCGTTGTAGTTAGTCCAATAAGTTCAAAAGTCTCAATGCATTAATATTTTAGGTCATTTAGGTCTTTACTAGGTTAATGGATTAGGGTTTAGGTTTAAGGTTAAGGATTTAGGTCTATTGTAGACCATTTTGGTTCTTAATCAAATGTAGTTCTTCGAATAAGTGCATAAATCACATTGGATTTAGATTTTGGTCATTTTGGTTTTTAATTAGTTTCTTTTTGTCAATTATAGTTCTAATTCATTGTAGTTCGTCCAATAAGTGCAAAAGTCAAAATGCATTAACATTTTAGGTCATTTGGGTCTTTATTGTGTTAAGGGATTAGGGTTTAGGTTTAGGTTTTAGGTTTTAGGTTTTAGGTTTTAGTTTTTAGGTTAGGTTTTAGGTTTTAGGTTTTAGGTTTTAGGTTTAGGTTTTAGGTTTTAGGTTTTAGTTTTAGGTTTTAGGTTTTAGGTTTTAGGTTTTAGGTTTTAGGTTTTAGGTTTTAGGTTTTAGGTTTTAGGTTTTAGGTTTTAGGTTTTAGGTTTTAGGTTTAGGATTTAGGGTTTAGGGTTAAGGTTAAGGATTTAGGTTTATTATGGACTCTTTTGGTTCTTAATTAATGTAGTTCTTCGAATATGTGCATAAATCTCATTGGATTTAGATTTTGGTCATTTTGGTGTTTTAATTAGTTTCTTTGGTCAATTTTAGTTCTAATTCATTATAGTTCGTCCAATAAGTGCAAAAGTCAAATGCTTTAACATTTTAGGTCATTTGGGTCTTTATTGGTTAAGGGATTAGGGTTTTGTATTTAGCGTTTAGGGCTTTTGGGTCTTGGTCTTTTAATCTATTTTGGTTCTTAATTAATGTAGTTTCGTCGAATAAGTGCTTAATTGTCACCAGTTTTGCTTTTAGGTTAATTTTTATTTTTGATATGTTTCTTTTTGTCCATTTTAGTTGTTATTTCATTGTAGTTCGTCCAATAAGTTGAAAAGGCTCAATGCATTAATGTTGTGGTCATTTTGGTCTTTACGAGGTCTATTCTAGTCTTCTTGATTCTTACTAAATGTAGTTGGTCTAATAATTGTAAAAGCATCAATGGATTAATATATTAGGTCATTTATGGTCTTTACTAGGTTAAGGGTTTAAGGTTTTGGGTTTTGGGATTAGGGTTTACGGTTTTGGGTTTCGGGTTTAATTTTTTAGGGTTTAGGGTTTATGGTTTAGGGTTTAGGGTTTCTGGTTTAGGGTTTAAGGTTTAGGATTTAGCTTTTAATCAATATATTTCATGATATAAGTGCAAAATTCTAAATCGATATTTATTTTAGGTCATTTTGTTAGGTGTATTCTAGTGCACTTCGTTTCTAAAACAATGTAGTTCGTCTAATAAGTGCAAAACACTCAATCGATTAAAATTTTATGTCATTATGGTATTTGTTATGTTTTTTTTGTGTCCATTTTAGTTGTTAATCAATGTAGTTCACCCTATAAGTGCAAAAGTCTCAATTATTTTAGTAAAGTGCATAAGTCTCACTTATTCTATTAAAGGTCAAACGTTTCAATGTTTTCAATAAACAATGTAGTTCGTCGAATAAATGGATCACTGGATTTAGATTTTAGGTCATTTTGTCCATTTTAGTTCTTATTCATTGTAGGTCGTCCATTAAGTTCAAAAGTCGTAATGCATTAATAATTTTGGTCTTTACTAGGTTAAGGGATTAGGGGTTAGGGTTTAAGGTTAAGGGTTTAGGGTTTAAGGTTAAGGGTTTAGGTCTGTCATAGACCATTTTGGTTCTTAATCAATGTAGTTTGTAACACCCCGATTTTTAACAGTGTGAGTGTATTTTTTTTCAAAAACAAACTCATGAAACAAAGAATAATTAAGTAAAATACCTTTGGATAAATATTTAAGTCGTAACACAACGACAAATAAGTCAACATAATTTACAAGCAGCAGAATAGTTTTTGAAATACGAATCTAAAGTATTTACACTTCAAAAAGTGGTACATAGACCCCATCATAATAAAATGTCAAACAGACAATATTAGTATAGATACAATCTTTCAATTTAAAATAAACGCAATCCAAAATAAAGACATCTGTTCCCTCTATGTCAACCTAATCTGATCATCCTACCAAAAACTATACCCTGAGTGATCTCCATGCGCCCCGTGAGATCCTCCTACATAGCTCCAGTCAAGCATTCCCATCTACATTCCCATCCGTAGGGTACGAACCGGTAGGATTTTCCTGACTCTCATCTGAGGGCAAAGCCCAGATTTCCACAATAGTTGTAAAGGGTCACCAATTAATAGTTAACACATAACATTTAAGTTTTTGAATGCACAAAATAATCTTTCAACATAGCATGCACCTTAAAAGGGTTTCCATATGCCAAACATTCATAAACAAGGTTGAAAAATGAAGTTTTTAACAAAACAACACTGTTGTATTCGACTACAACATCTCTGTATTCGAATACAAGGCTGTTTCAGCAGTCAGCAGCAAAAACAGCATGTCTGTATTCGAATACAACAGTCTGTATTCGACTACAGAGTAAGTCAGTAGCAAAACAACATGTCTGTATTCGAATACAACAGTCTGTATTCGACTACACAGTAAGTCAGTGGCAAAAACAGCATGTCTGTATTCGAATACAGCTTTCTGTATTCGAATACACATCAGACATCAACAGGAAAACAACAAAATTCAGCTTTTTAAAGGGTTTCCAAAACCAATCAACACTTAAACACAAATCCAAACAATCACACTTAGCAATTATAGCGCAATCACCACGACATCTTGAGTTTCGAAATAGTTTTGCAATCAATCACACTTACACACAATTCCAAAACATCCACACTTGGCAATTATAACACAATCACCACGACAATATAAGTTTCGAAATGGTTTTGCAATCAATCACACTTACACACAATATCAAAACATCCACACTTGACAATTATAACACAATCACCACGACAACATAAGTTTCGAAATGGTTTTGCAATCAGTCACACTTACACACGATAATCAATACATTCAACCCTAACAAATTCCTTTCCACACAACTGCAGATAAGTCCCTAAATGCAAACTAGAAGTTTGGAAGGAGCCCTTACCTTAACGTTAGCTTTAACGTGCGTTTCCGGTACCGCGAGCAAATCCGCTAAAATCTCCGCTCGCAACGCCGCTTCCAAAGTTAGTCCACTAGCACCGTAGCGTGGTAGTGAGCAACTTTCCCTTCTATCTCTTCGCGAAACGAAGCTTAGATCTAGATGAAACGGGGAGGTTTGTGTTTGACGGTTTTGAAATCCCTAACACCGTTTTCGAATTCGAGAAGAAGAAAGAGGACATAGGGAAGAAGTCAAGCAGCAGAGGAATGTTTTCCTTTCACTCACACTTGGTTTTCTTGAAGCCAAAGCAAGAAAAAGAAGGAAAGGGTTCGCGCAAAGGGGAGGATGCATTTCTCGTTTCCTCTGTTTACGTTATCTGCCTTTCCTTTTCTAGCTTCTATATATACATATATATTACATTCTATTTATATATATATATATATATATATACTACTATATACATATATATTACTTATAATATATATATATATATATATAATATATATATATATATATATATATATATATTATGATTAAAACTAAACAATAAATATCTGACAACTCTCACATCCATCACTTCCCTCTCATCTCAAACTATTTTGATAAAAATATCTACTCTCGTCGCAACTCAATTGACAGATACAATTTTCAGCAACCTGAGATATTTTTAACAAAATTGCCCGGTATTAAATCCTTCGTAACGAAAGTAAATTATTTTCCGACAATTAATCTTAATCCAATTTCCAAAAATATTTTTTTGGCATTTAACTCACTAAATACCAAAAATTGGGCTAAAAGTCTAAGAAATTCCACACAAAATACCCTAAAATTGTATAATTTAGGATTTAAAATTAAGGGTCTTACATAGTTGGTCAAATAAGTGCATAAATGTCAATAGATTTAGATATTGGCCATTTTGGTCTTTGATTAGTTTCTTTTTTTTCCATTTTAGTTCTTATTCATTGTAGTTCATCCAATAAGTGCAAAAGACAAAATGCACTAATATTTTAGGTCATATTGGTTTGTACTAGGTTAAGAGATTAGGGTTTAGGTTTTAGGTTTTAGGGTTTAGTATTTAGCGTTTAGGTTGTACGGGTCTTGGTCTATTTTAGTCCTTTTTGGTTCTTAATTAATGTAGTTAATCGAATAAGTGCATAAGTGTCACTAGTTATGGATTTTAGGTAACTTTTGTTTTTGATATATTTCTTTTTGTCCATTTTAGTTCTTATTCATTGTATTTCATCCAAATAAGTTGAAAAGTCTCAATGCATTAATATTGTAGGTCAGTTTAGTCTTAACGAGGTCTATTGTAGTCCTTTTTCATTCTTACTCAATGTAGTTGGTCTAATAAGTGCAAAGTTCTCAATGGATTAATATACTAGGTCATTTGTGGTCTTTACTAGGTTTAGGGTTTTGGGTTTTGGGTTTAGGGATTAGGGTTTAGGTTTTAAGATTTTGGGTTTCGGGTTTAGGGTTTATTGTTTAGGTTTTCGCTTTTTATCAATATTTCATGATATAAGTGCAGAATTCTAAATGGATATATATTTTAGTTCATTTTGTTATTTATTGGGTGTATTCTAGTGCACTTTGTATCTAAAACAATGGGTTCGTCTAATAGGTGCAAAAGACTCAACCGATTAAAATTTTAGGTCATTTTAATATTTGTTATGTTGTTTTGTCCACTTTAATATTTGTGATGTTGTTTTGATTTTAATACATATATTTCATGATATAAGTGTATAATTGGAAATGGATATATATTTTAGGTCATTTTAATATTTGTAATTTTTTTTCTTCATTTTAGTTGTTAATTAATGTAGTTCAACCTATATGTTTAAAACTCTCAGTTGATTTAGATTTTGCAGTTTCTTTTTGGTTTAGGGTTCCTTTTTGTCCATTTTATTTCTTTTTCATTGTAGTTCAGCCAATAAGTTCAAAAGTCTTAATGCATTAATAATTTAGGTCATTTTGGTCTTTAATAGGTTAATGGATTAGGGTTTAGGGTTTAAGTTAAGGGTTTAGGTTGGTTATAGAACATTTTGGTTCTTAATCAATGTAGTTCGTCAAATAAGTGCATAAATCTCATTAGATTTAGATTTTGGTCATTTTGGTTTTTGATTAGTTTCTTTTTTTCCAAATTAGTTCTTATTCATTTTAGTTCATCCAATAAGTGCAAAAGACAAAATGCATTAATGTTTTAGGTCATTTTGGTTTTTACTAGGTTAAGAGATTAGGGTTTAGGTTGTAGGTTTTAGGGTTTAGTATATAGCGTTTAGGTTGTAATGGTGTCTTGGTCTAATTTAGTCCTTTATGGTTCTTAATTATGTAGTTCATCGAATAAGTGCATAAGTGTCACTAGTTATGGATTTTAGGTAATTTTTGTTTTTGATATATTTCTTTTTGTCCGTTTTAGTTCTTATTCATTGTATTTCATCCAATAAGTTGAAAAGTCTCAATGCATTAACATTTGAGGTCATTTTAGGTCATTTTGGTCTTATCGAGGTCTATTGTTGTCCTTTTTTATTCTTACTCAATGTAGTTGGTCTAATAAGTGCCAAAGTTTCAATGGATTAATATATTAGGTCATTTGTGGTCTTTACTAGGTTTAGAATTTAGGGTTTTGCGTTTAGGGGCTAGGGTTTAGGTTTTGGGTTTCGGGTTTATTGTCTGGGTTTTGGGTTTTAATCAATATTTCATAATATAAGTGCATAATTCTAAATGGATATATATTTTATGTCATTTTGTTATTTATTAGGTGTATTCTAGTGCACTTTGTATCTAAAACAATGAGTTCGTCTAATAAGTGCAAAAGGCTCAACTGATTAAAATTTTAGGTCATTTTAATATTTGTTATGTTGTTTTGTCCACTTTAGTAGTTAATCAATGTAGTTCAAACTATAAGTGCAGAAGTCTTAGTTGATTTAGATTTTAGGACTTTTTTGTTTTTGATATGTTTCTTTTTGTTGGATTAAGTTCTTTTTCATTGTAATTCAATTAATTAGTGCAAAAGTCTCAATGTATTAATATTTTTGGTCATTTTGTTCTTTACTAGGTTTAAGGTTTTAGATTAAGGGTTAAGGGTCTAGGTCTGTTTTAGTCCATTTTGGTTCTTAATCATTGTCTATTTTAGTTCTTATTGATTGTAGTTAGTCCAATAAGTTCAAAAGTCTCAATGCTTAATATTATAGGTCATTTAGGTGTTTACTAGGTTAATGGATTAGGGTTTAGGATTTAATGTTAAGCATTTGGGTCTATTATAGACCATTTAGGTCTCAATGCATTAATATTGTAAATCATTTTGGTCTTTACTAGGTTAAGGGATTTGGGTTTTGGATTTAAGGTTTAGGGTTTAGGTATTAGGGTTTAGGGTTTTGATTTTAATACATATATTTCATGATATAAGTGCATAATTCTAAATGAATATATATTTTAGGTCATTTTAATATTTGTAATGTTTTTTTTTTTTTCATTTTAGTTGTTAATCAATGTAGTTCACCCTATAAGTGTAAAAGTCTCAGTTGATTTAGATTTTAGGGTTTCTTTTTGGTTTAGTGTTTCTTTTTGTCCATTTTAGTTCTTATTCATTGGAGTTCGTCTAATAAGTGCAAAATTCAAAATGCATTAATATTTTAGGTCATTTTGGTCTTTAATGGGTTAAGGGATTAGGGTTTAGGGTTTAGGTTTTAGGTTTTACGGTTTAGGGCTTAGGGTTTAGTATTTAGCGTTTAGGGTTTTTGGGTCTTGGCCTTTTTAATCTAATTTGGTTGTTAATTAATGTAGTTCGTCGAATGGTCTTTTTAAACCATTTTAGGTAATTTTTATTTTTGATATATATCTTTTTGTCCATTTTACTTATTTTTCATTGTAGTTCGTCCAATAAGTTGAAAAGGCTCAATGCATTAATATTGTAGGTCATTTTTGTCTTTACGAGGTGTATTATAGTCTTTTTTGTTTCTTACTCAATGTAGTTGGTCTAATAAGTGCAAAAGTCTCAATGGATTAATATATTAGGTCATTTGTGGTCTTGACTAGGTTAAGGGTTAAAGGTTTTGGGTTTTGGGTTTAGGGTTTTAGTTGTTAATCAATGTAGTTCAACCTATAAGTGCAAAAGTCTTAGTTGATTTAGATTTTAGGACTTTTTTGTTTTTGATATGTTTCTTTTTGTTGGATAACGTTCTTATTCATTGTAATTCACTCAATAAGTTGTTACAAATGTTTGGCTCTCTAACATGTATTGAGATTATGATTATGAATAAAATCTTGTGTGGTGTAGGTTTCGATCTGTAAAAGACTTGAAGCTTCTTGGTAGGATTAGAGTAATATCAAACTTAGTGAATGTGAATTTAGAGTTGTAAATTGCTAGAATAATGTTGAGAATGTTAGGCTTGATGAATTTTAAAATAAATGCAGCATGATATATAAGATTTTATCGACTAATAAGAGAAGTGTGTTATATTTATGAACTATTTAGTGTCAGTTTCGAGGACGAAACTATTTTTAGGTTGATAGAATGTAAGACCCGCATTTTTCTTCATTAAGGTCAAGATTCGAGGACGAAACTATTTAAGGCAGGTAGAATGTAACATCCAGAAATTTTATTTTATTTTAATATTTTACCTTATTAGGAATTGAGATAATTATTCTAAAAAATTGTCGGTTACTATTGTAATGTGTTATTTTAATTTTTAATAATAATAAATAATAATAATAATAATAATAATAATAATAATAATAATAATAATAATAATAATAATAATAATAATAATAAAGGAACCGTTAAAAACAAATTTCAATGTCTTAGCTTGAAATATCACTTCCTCCATTTAATATCACGCTACCAGTTTAACATTCCCACGTCTGGCTTAAGGTTCCCCACTCCTGCCTTAACCTTCACTCATGGTTTAACTTTCTCCACTTCTGTCAACGTTCTCCGCTTCTGGCTTAACTTCCCACTTGCTTGTTCATCCCTTTTTTGATAAAAAGGAAACAAAAAACAATCCATTCAAAAAACACTCTACCATATAAAAAAGGGGTTTATGAGAGAAAAAGAGAGAGACCACTTTGATAGAAAAGACAACCACCAAAAGAGAAAAGAGATGAGTAACTCTATCCCCGAATTTGTTAAATCAGTATCAGAAAATCATCGATTGCGCATTCGTTAACCGTTAGATCGGGCTAATTTTCGGACAGCAGGTTCGCAATATTCAGACCCACGTTTGCAACGGTCGGATCGGCAAAATAACGTCCAGAGAGGGAGAAACCGTGCTTGCACAGCAGCAGATGTGAAATGAGTGAGACAATAATTTGTGAAGCATAATTCTAGAAACAACTTTGTTAACGGTAAGGGCATCACTCCATCCGCTTTCCTACTTGAATTATATGTGATATAAATGTATCGTGATGTTATGTATTGGTTTTGTTTGTGTGTTATCTTTAAAATGAATATTAATAACGGTTGTGCTTGATATGCTTAGATTATGGAAAATGAATGTTATATTATACGTTGTTATAATGGTTGTGTTTGACATGTTGTGGTTATTCAAGGTGATTACTTTGGGTCTAAACTAGGTTGGTTTAGAACAAGGTTGAATGATTTTGGATGTTCTGATTGAGTGGTCTATACTGTTACTAACAAAAGTGTCTACATTCATACATTCATTCATAGTCGTGTGGTGTGCGTCCATAATTGGTTGGGAGCCCACAGATCCTTGCGGGATGTTTGAGCTAGTGGTGTTGCTTGGAAGGACCCACGAAGCTCGAGTTAGTGGTGTTGCTTGGAAGGACCCACGAAATGCCCTTGCAGGGGAGGCGATATTCCGGAATCATTACATTGGCATATAGATTAATTCATAAGGTCTGTTTGAGTATGCATTGAATTAAGTGTGATTAATCTTTTATAAAGATAAATGATACATTGTATTCCCTGATAATTGGTTGGTCTAAATAATGTTATTAACGATGTATATATTATACTGATAAATTTGTATACATTGTATTTGTTCGTTTGGGCGAGGCAATGTCAATAATGAATGAGAATGTTAATAATGAATGATGTGGATATTATGGTCATGAATGTACCTGCTGCTAGTTTCAGGCGAATTAATATGTGATATTGTACTTGTTTTTATTACTGTACCTCTTAATTGTTTGGGTGAATTAATGTTATTAATTATGTAGATATTGTAATGTTATATTTGTATTGTCACTGTACCTGTTGCTGGTCGTTTGGATGAATTAATGTTATTAATTACGTAAACATTGTACTGTTATATTTTCATTGTTAGTGTATCTTTGGTGAGTTGTGATTTTAACTGTTAAATGAAGTAAATGATTTATTTATATTTTGCTATAACAACTATATATGCATGCATATTTGCTCTGTATTTGTTATTTGGAGATGACCCTTACATTTGACAGGACGTCACATATAGTGTTACTTGAGTGAATAATGTCACGGTCAACCCAATAGGAGAAATGCGAGGAAGTACAATAGCATATAGTCGGAGGCTCTGAGATACTTTTGTGCTGGTATGAGACTTGTTGGGAGAGTTTTCTACAAGCGTCCAGAGTTATGACCAACTAGGATTTATGCTTGGATAGTAAAATATCAATAGTTTTGGCTATAGGAGTCTCTTTTGTTTAATGTATTAACTTTACCTTAGTGAATGTAAATACTCTGATTTATTATTTTTGAAATATAATTAAAATAGTTATTAAATGATTTTCAAGTAAATGAGTATTTAAGACAATCATAAGTAAATAAAAATGAATTTGTAATTTTACGTTTAGAATTTCGGTAGTTAATGTCCCAAAAAAGCGGGATGTTACATTTTAGTTGTTAATCAATGTAGTTCAACCTATAAGTGCAAAAGTCTCAGTTGATTTAGATTTTAGGACTTTTTTGTTTTTGATATGTTTCTTTTTGTTGGATAACGTTCTTATTCATTGTAATTCACTCAATAAGTGAAAAAGTCTCAATGTATTAATACTTTAGGTCATTTGGTTCTTTACTAGGTTAAGAAATTAGGTTTTAGGGTTTGGGTTTTAATCAATATATTTCATGATATAAGTGCAAAATTCTAAATGGATATTTATTTTAGGTCATTTTGTTATTTATTAGGGGTATTCTAGTGCATTTTGTTTCTAAAATAATGTAGTTTGTCTAATAAGTGCAAAAAGACTCATTCGATTAAAATTTTAGGTCACTTTAATATTTGTTATGTTTTTTTGCTTCATTTTAGTTGTTAATCAATGTACTTCAACCTATAAGTGCAAAAGTCTTAGTTGATATTGATATGAGGACTTTTTGGTTTTGGATATTTTACTTTTTGTCGGTTTTAGTTCTTATTCATTGTAGCTTATTAAATAAGTGCAAAAGTCTCGATATATTAATATTTTAGGTCATAAGGGATTAGGGTTTTTAGGGTTTAGTGTTTAGGTTTTAGGGTTTGAGATTAAGGGTTAAGGGTCTAGGTCTATTCTAATCCATTTTGGTTTTTAATCAATGTAGTTCGTCGAATAAATGCATAAGTCTCATTGCATTTAGATTTTAGGTCATATTGATTTTTGATATGTTTCTTGTAGTCCATTTTAGTTGTTATCCATTGTAGTTCGCCAATATGTTCAAAAGTCTCAATGCATTAATATTTTAGGTCACTTAGGACTTTACTTGGTTAAAGGATTAGGGTTTACGGTTTAGGATTTAAGTCTATTATAGACCATTTTGGTTTTTAATCAATGTAGTTCGTCGAATAAGTGCATTAATTTAGTTCATCGAATAACAGCATAAGTGTCACTAGTTTTGGATTTTAGGTAATTTTTATTTTTCATATGTTTCTTTTTGTCCATTTTAGTTCTTATTCATTGTAATTCGTCCAATAAATTGATTTTAGTTCTTATTCATTGTAATTCATTGTAATGCATTAATATTGTAAGTCATTTTGGTCTTTATAAGGTCTATTCTAGTCATTTTTGATTCTTACTCATTGTAGTTGGCCTAATAAGTACAAAAGTCTAAATGGATTAATATATTTGGGTTTTGGTTTTATTCAATATATTTCATGATATAAGTGCATAATTCTAAGTTGATATTAATTTAAGGTCATTTTGTTATATAATATGTGTATTCTAGTCCAATTTGTGTCTAAAACAATGTAGTTTGTCTAATAAGTGCAAAAGAATCAATCGATAAAAATTTTAGGTCATTTTAATATTTGTTATGTTTTTTTTTTGTCCATTTTAGTTTATAATCAATGTACTTCAACCTATAATTGCAAAAGTCTCAGTTGATCAATATTTTAGGACTTTTTGTTTTTCATATGTTTCTTTTTGTTGGAGTTAATTCTATTTCATTTTAGTTCATTCAATAAGTGCAAAAGTCTCAATGTATTAAGATTTTAGGTCATTTTGGTCTTTACTAGGTTAAAGTATTAGGGTTTAGGGTTCAGCGTCTTAGATTAAGGGTTAAGGGTCTAGTTCTATTCTAGTCCATTTTGGTTCTAAATCAATGTAGTTCGTCATATAAGTGCATAAGTCTCACTGGATTTAGATTTTAGGTCATTTGATTTTTGATAGGTTTCTTTTTTTCCAATTTGGTTCTTATTAATTTTAGTTCGTCCAATAGGTTAAGGGATTAGGGTTTCGGTTTTATGTTTTCGGTTTTTGATAGGTTTAGTGTTTATGGTTTAAGGATCTTGGTCTATTTAAGTCCATTTTTGTTCTTAATTAATGTAGTTCGTTGAATAATTGCATAAGTGTCACTAGTTTTTTATTTTAGGTCATTTTTGTGTTGGTATGTTTCTTTTTGTCCATTTTAGTTCTTAATCATTGTAGTTCTTCCAATAAGTTGAAAAGTCTCAATGCATTAATATCGTAGATCATTTTGGTCTTTACTAGGTTTAGGGTTTTGGGTTTTGGGTTTAGGGTTTAAAGCTTAGGGTTTAGGGTTTAGGGTTTAGGGTTTAGGGTTTAGGAATTAGGGTTTATGTTTCTGGATTTAGGGTTTAGGGTTTTCATTTTAATACATATATTTCATGATATAAATGCATAATTCTTAATGGATATATATTTTAGGTCATTTTGTAATTTATTCGGTGTATTCTAGTGCACTTTGTTTCTAAAACAATGTTGTTTGTCTAATAAGTGCAATAAACGCAGTCGATTCAAAATTTAGGTCATTTATGTATTTGTTATGTTTCTTTTTTTTCATTTTAGTTGTTAATCAATGTAGTTTAACATATAAGTGCAAAATTCTTAGTTTATTTAGATTTTAAGCATTTTTGGTTTTTGATATTTTCCTTTTTGCCAGTTTTAGTTCTTATTCATTGTAGTTTATTCAATAAGTGCAAAAGTCTCAATGTATTAATATGTTAGGTCCTTTTTGTCTTTACTAGATTAAGGGATTAAGATTTAGGGTTTGGGGTATAGGTTTTAGTGTGTAGGGTTTAGGGATTAGGGTTTAGGTTTTAGGGTTTGAGATTAAAGGTTAAGGATCTAGGTCTCTTTTAATCCATTTTGGATTTTAGGTTATTTTTTGTTTTTGATATGTTTCTTTTTTTCCATTTTTGTTCTTATTCATTTTAGTTTGTCCAATAAGTTCAAAAGTCACAATGCCTTTATATTTTAGGTCATTTAGGTCTTTACAAGGTTAAGGGATTAAAGTTTAGGGTTTAAGTCTATTATAGACCATTTTGGTTCTTAATCAATGTAGTCTGTCGATCAAGTGAATAAATCTCATTAGATTTAGATTTTAGTCATTTTGTTTTTGATTAGTTTCTTTTTGTCCATTTTAGTTCTAATTCATTGTAGTTCGTCCTTTAAGTGCAAAAGTCAAAATGCAATATTATTTTACGTCATTTTAGTCTTTAATAGGTTAAGGGATTAGGGTTTCGAATTTAGGTTTTAGGGTTTAGTATTTCGCCTTTATGGTTTAAGGATCTTGGTCTATTTTAGTCCATTTTTCTTCTTAATTAATGTAGTTCGTTGAATAAGTGCATAAGTGTCACTAGTTTTTTATTTTAAGTAATTTTTGTATTTGTATGTTTCTTTTTGTCCATTTTAGTTCTTAATCATTGTAGTTCTTCCAATAAGTTGAAAAGTCTCAATGCATTAATATCGTAGATCATTTTGGTCTTTACTAGGTTTAGGGTTTTGGGTTTAGGGTTTAAGGCTTATGGTTTAGGGTTTAGGAATTAGGGTTTAGGTTTATAGGTTTAGGGTTTAGGGTTTTCATTTTAATACATATATTTCATGATATAAGTGCATCATTCTAAATGGATATATATTTTAGGTCATTTTGTTATTTATTCGGTGTATTCTAGTGCACTTTGTTTCTAAAACAATGTTGTTTGTCTAATAAGTGCAATAGACTCAATCGATTCAAATTTTAGCTCATTTATGTATTTGTTATGTTTTTTTTTTCATTTTAGTTGTTAATCAATGTAGTTCAACATATAAGTGCAAAAGTCTCAGTTTATTTAGATTTTAAGAATTTTTGGTTTTTGATATTTTCCTTTTTATCAGTTTTAGTTCTTATTCATTGTAGTTCATTAAATAAGTGAAAAGTCTCAATGTATTAATATGTTAGGTCATTTTGTTCTTTACTAGAATAAGGGTTTAGGGTTTAGGGTTTAGGATTTAGACTTTAGGGTTTGGGTTTTAATTAATATATTTCATGGTATAAGTGCAAAATGTAAATGGATATTTATTTTAGGTCATTTTGTTATTTATAAGGTGTATTCTAGTGCACTTTGTTTCTAAAACAATGTAGTTCGTCTAATAAGTGGAAAAGACACAATCGATTAAAATTTTAGGCATTTCAATTTTAAGTCATTTTAATCCATTTTAGGTAATTTTTGTTTTTGATATGTTTATTTTTGTCTATTTTAGTTCTAATTCATTGTAGTTCGTCCTTTAAGTTCAAAAGTCAAAATGCATTATTATTTTACGCCATTTGGTTAAGGGATTAGGGTTTAGGTTTTAGGTTTTAAGGTTTAGTATTCAGTGTTTTTGGTTTCAGGATCTTGGTCTATTTTAGTCCATTTTTGTTCTTAATTAATGTAGTTCTTCCAATTAGTTTTCAGGATCTTGGTCATTATTTTTTTATTTTAGGTAATTTTGTGTTTTGATATGTTTCTTTTTGTCCATTTTGATTCTTATTCATTGTAGTTCGTCCAGTAACTTGAAAAGGCTCAATGCATTAATATTGTAAGTAATTTTGGTATTTACCAGGTCTGTTCTAGTCCTTTTTGATTCTTACTCTATGTAGTTGGTCTAATTAGTGCAAAAGCCTAAATAGATTAATATATTAGGTCATTTGTGGTCATTACTAGGTTAAGGGTTTAGGGTTTGGGATTTAGGGTTAGGGTTTTGGTTTTAATCAATATATTTCATGATATAAGTGCATAATTCTAAATGGATATTTATTTATGGCCATTTTTTTTATTTATTAGGTGTATTTTAGTGCACTTTGTTTCTAAAACAATGTAGTTTGACTAAGAAGTGCAAAAGACTCAATTGATTAAAATTTAGGTCATTTTTAATATTTGTTATGTTTGGTTTTTGTCCATTTTAGTTGTTAATCAATATACTTCAACCTATAAATGCAAAAGCCTCAGTTGATTTAGATTTTAGGACTTTTTGGTTTTTGATATGTTTCTTTTTGTTGGATTTAGTTCTTATTCATTGCAGTTCATTCAATAAGTGCAAAACTCTCAATGTATTAATATTTAGGTCATTTTAGTCTTTACAAGGTTAAATGATTACGGTTTAGGGGTTAGTTTTTAGGGTATAGGGTCTTAGATTAAGGGTTAGAAGTCTAGGTCTATTCTAGTCCATTTTGGTTCTTAATCAATGTAGTTCGTCAAATAAGTGCATGAGTCTCATTGGATTTTGATTTTAGGTCATTTTTATTTGATATGTTTCTTTTTGTCCATTTTTGTTCTTATTCATTTTAGTATTTCCAATAAGTTCAAAAGTCGCAATGCATTAATATTTTAGGGAATTTAGGTCTTTACTAGGTTAAGGGATTAAAGTTTAGGGTTTAAGTCTATTATAGACCATTTTGGTTCTCAATCAATGTAGTTCGTCGATCAAGTGCATAAATCTCATTAGATTTAGATTTTGGTCATTTTTGTTTTTGATTAGTTTGGTCTTGTCCATTTTAGGTCTAATTCAGTGTAGTTCGTCCAATAAGTGCAAAAGTCAAAATGCATTATTATTTTGCGTCATTTTGGTCTTTAATAGGTTAAGGAATTAGGGTTTAGGTTTTAGGTTCTAGGATTTAGTATTTAGGGTTTATAGTTTAAGGATCTTGGTCTATTTTAGTATTTATGGTTTATGTTTCTTTTTGTCCATTTTAGTTCTTAAACATTGTAGTTTTTCCAATAAGTTGAAAAGCCTCAATGCATTAATATCGTAGATCATTTTTGCCTTTACTAGGTTAAGGGTTTATGATTTAGGGTTTTGGGTTTTGGGTTTAAGGCTTAGGGTTAGGGTTTAGGGTTTAAGATTTAGGGTGTAGGGTTTAGGGTTTAGGGTTTAATACATATATTTCACGATATAAGTGCATAATTCTAAATGGAAATATATTTTAAGTATTTTTTTTTTATTCGGTGCATTCTAGTGCACTTTGTTTCTAAAACAATGTTGTTCGTCTAATAAGTGCAATAGACTAAATCGATTTAAATTTTACGTCATTTATGTATTTGTTATGGTTTTTTTAATTTTAGTTGTTAATCAATGTAGTTCAACTTGTAAGTGCAAAAGTCTTAGTTTATTTAGATTTTAAGAATTTTTGGTTTTTGATATTTGTTAGTTTTAGTTCTTATTCATTATAGTTCATTCAATAAGTGCAAAAGTCTCAATATATTAACATGTTAGGTCCTTTTGGTCTTTACTACATTAAGGGATTAGGGTTTAGGGTACAGGTTTTAGGGTGTAGGGTTTAGGGTTAGGGTTTAGGGTTAGGGTTTAGGTTATAGGGTTTGAGATTAAAGGTTAACGATCTAGGTCTATTTTAGTCAATTTTGGATTTTAGGTAATTTTTTGTTTTTGATATATTTCTTTTTGTCCATTTTTGTTCTTATTCATTTTTGTTTGTCCAATAAGTTAAAAAGTCACAATGCATTAATATCGTAGATCATTTTGGTCTTTACTAGGTTAAGGGTTTAGGGTTTTGGGTTTAGGGTTTAAGGCTTAGGGTTTAGGGTTTAGGAATTAGGCTTGGGGTTTTCATTTTAATACATATATTTCATGATATAAGTGCATAATTCTTAATGGATATATATTTTAGGTCATTTTCTTATTTATTCGGTGTATTCTAGTGCACTTTGTTTCTAAAACAATGTTGTTTGTCTAATAAGTGCAATAGACGCAATCGATTCAAATTTTAGGCCATTTATGTATTTGTTATGTTTCTTTTTTTTTTTTTTTTTTTTCATTTTAGTTGCTAATCAATGTAGTTTAGCATGTAAGTGCAAAAGTCTTAGTTTATTTTAGATTTTAGAATTTTTTGGTTTTTGATATTTTCCTTTTTGTCAGTTTTAGTTCTTATTCATTGTAGTTTATTCAATAAGTGCAAAAGTCTCAATGTATTAATATGTTAGGTCCTTTTGGTCTTTACTAGATTAAGGGATTAGGGTTTAGGGTATAGGTTTTAGTGTGTAGGGTTTAGGGATTAGGGTTTGAGATTAAAGGTTAAAGATCTAGGTCTATTTTAGGTCATTTTGGATTTTAATGCATTATTTTTGTCATTTTTATATGTTTCTTTTCTGTCCATTTTGTTCTTATTCATTGTAGTTGTCCAATAAGTTCAAAAGTCTCAATGGCATTAATATATTAGGCCATTTAGGTCTTTACAAGGTTAAGGGGATTAAAGTTTAGGGTTTAAGTCTTTATAGACCATATTGGTTCTTATCAATGTAGTTCGTGATCCAGTGAATAATTCTCATTAGATTTAGATTTTATTTCGTCATTCTAGTGCACTTTTATTTTTGATTAGTTTCTTTTAAGTGTCCATTATAGTTCTAATTCATTGTAGTTCGTGTCCTTTAAGTGCAAAATGTAGTCAAATATGCAATATTATTTTACGTCATTTTAGTCTTTAATAGTTTAAGGGATTAGGGTTTCAATTTTAGGGTTTAGGGTTTAGTATTTAGCGTTTATGGTTTAAGGGTCTTGGTTTCTTTTTGTCCATTTTAGTCCAATTTTGTTCTATAATAATGTAGTTCGTTGAATAAGTGCATAAGTGTCACTAGTTTTTTGGTTTAAGTAATTTTTGTATTTATATGTTTCTTTTTGTTCATTTAGACCGTTAGTTCTTAATCATTGTAGTTCTTCCAATAAGTGCAAAGTCTCTCAATGCATTTATATCGTAGATCTCCATTTTGGTTCTTTATTCTATTGTAGGTTTAGTTTTGGGTTTAGGGTTTAGGGTTTAAGGTCATTAGGATGTTTAGGGTTTAGGAATAGGGTTTAGGTTTATAGGTTTAGGGTTTTTGATTTTAATACATATATTTTCATGATATAAGTGCATTAATTCTAAATGGATGTATTTTTTTAGTCATTTTGTTATTTATTCGGTGTATTCTAGTGCACTTTGTTTCTAAAACAATGTAGCTCGTCTAATAAGTGCAATAGACTCAATCGATTCAAATTTTAGCTCATTTATGTATTTGTTATGTTTTTTTTTTGTTTTAGTTTGTTAATGTTAATAATGTAGTTCAACATGTAAGTGCAAAAGTTTCAGTTTATTTAGATTTTAGGAATTTTGGTTTTTGATATTTTCCGCTTTTTGTCAGTTTTAGTTCTTATACATTGTAGTTCATTAAATAAGTGCAAAAGTCTCAATGTATTAATATGTTAGGTCATTTTTGTCTTTACTAGAATAAGGGTTTAGGGTTTAGGGTTTAGGGTTTAGGGTTTAGGATTTAGTGTTTGAGATTAAAGGTTAAGGGTCTAGGTCAATTATAGTCCATTTTGGATTTTAGGTAATTTTTTTCCATTTTAGTTCTTATTTATTGTAGTTCGTCCTTTAAGTGCAAAAGTCAAAATGCATTATTATTTTACGTCATTTTGGTCGTTAATAGGTTAAGGGATTAGGGTTTAGGTTTAGTATTTAGCGTTTTTGGTTTCAGGATCTTTGTCTATTTTGGTCCATTTTTGTTCTTAATTAATGTAGTTCTTCCAATTAGTTTTCAGGATCTTGGTCATTAGTTTTTTATTTTAGGTAATTTTTGTATTTATATGTTTCTTTTTGTCCATTTTAGTTCTTAATCGTTGTAGTTCTTCCAATAAGTTGAAAAGTTTCAATGCATTAACATAGTAGATCATTTTGGTCTTTACTAGGTTAAGGGTTCAGGGTTTATGGTTTTAGGTTTAAGGTTTAGGGTTTAGGGTTTAAGGTTTAGGGTTTAGGGTTTAAGGTTTAGGATTTATGTAACACCCCGATTTTCAAAGCGATGGTGTATTTTTTTTTTTCAAAAGAAATTAAAATGAATCAGAGAATTAAATAAGGTAATACCTTTGGATAAATAATTGAGTCATTATAATTTACAAGCAGTGGAATAGTTTCTCCAAATATATGAATCCAAAGTATTTACACAACCACAGATGATGCATGAAACCCATTCAAATCAGATGTCATACTGACAATATTAGTAAAGGTACAGTTTTCCAAATCAAAATAACGTAATCCAAAAGAAAGACATATGTTCCCTCTATGTCATCCTAATCTGATCATTCTACAATAAACTATAGCTATACACCCTGAGTGATCTCCACGCGCCCCGTAAGATCCTCCTAACATAGCTCCAGTCAGGCATTCCCTTCTACATTCCCATCCACAGGGTACGGACCGGTAGGATTGTCCTGGCTCTCATCTGAGGGCAAAGCCCAGATTTCCACAATAGTTGTAAAGGGTCACCAACCGAAATTAACAATTAACACATAACATTTAAGTTTTTAAATGCACAAAATAACCTTTCAACTTAGCATGCACCTTAAAAGGGTTTTCCATATGCTAAAAGTTCATATAACACATGCCAAATAACAAAGAAAACAAAATAAAGTTCTCAATCCATCAAGTAATACGTAACTAACCAAGACATTGATAAATAAATGAGCAATCTGTTATCAAACTCAAAATAAGAATTTCTACTAAGCCAATCGATTTCCAAATCGATTTCCTGAGGGTTTTTAGTGAAATTTGAATTCTGGGCTTAATTCAATCGATTGGGCAATCGATTGACAGGATAGCTGAGCCCCTGACTTAATGCCAATCGGTTTCCAAATCGATTTTTGTCAGTTTTGCTGAATTCCTGCATGGCCAAATCGATTGGGAAATCGATTTTATAAATAGTTGAGCCCCTGTGACTTCCCAAATTGATTGGGAAATCGATTTTATAAATAGTTGAGCCCTTGTAACTTCCCAAATCGATTGGGAAATCGATTTCCATGCTTATCCTTTCAAAAACACATAAACTAATTCAATCACATTCATACACAACTCCAAATCTTAACACTTAGCAATTCCCACACAATCACCACGACAAATTGAGTTTCGAAATAGTTTACAATCCATCACACTTACACACGATAATCAATACATAACACTCAATCATAACTTGATTCAAACACGACTCGTGTGCCAAGCACCCTAATGCGTACTGCATATCACGGGTCTGCACGTACCAATTACCGAGTGCCACCTATCATGGGTCTGCACGATTTACTAAAAAGCGTAAACCATAAACGTACTGCATATCACGGGCATGTATCGTTTACCGAGGTGCCACCTATCACAGGTCTGCACGGTTTACTAAAAAGAACGTAAATTGTAAATGTACCTCCTATCACAGGACAAAGTACTATTTACCAAGGTGCCACCTATCACGGGTCTGCACAATTTACAAAAAAGCGAAAACCATAAAAGTACTGCCTATCACGGGCCCGTACCGTTTATCGAGGTGCCACCTATCACGGGACTGCACGGTTTTCAAAAACGTAAATCATAAATGTACCGCATATCACAGGCCAAAGTACTATTTATCAAGGTGCCACCTTTCACGGGTCTGCACGATTTACAAAAAGAATGAAAATGCATGAGCATATACTGACTCCATCCACAACAATCGTAAAATAAATGCAGATATTAAAAGATTCCCCATTTTTAATACTCATTTAACTTAAACGATTTTCACAACAAACATTAAGCAAACAAAAATATTAAGAGATTCCCCATTCTTAATACTCTTTTGACTTAAACGATTTTTCAAAAGAAACATTAAGTAAACAAAAATATTAAGAGATTCCCCATTCTTAATACTCTTTTAACTTAAACGATTTTCAAAACAAACATTAAGTAAAGAAGACATTAAGAGATTCCCCATTCTTAATACTTATTTAACTTAAACGATTTTCCAAAACAAACATTAAGTAAACAAGACATTAAGAGATTCCCCATTCTTAATACTCATTTAACTTAAACGATTTTCTCAAACACACATTAAGTAACCGAGATATTAAAAGATTCCCCATTTTTAATACTCGTTTAACTCTAATGGTTTTCACGCCAACATTAAGTAAACGTAGACATTAAGAGATTCCCCATTCTTAGTACTCGCTTAACTCTAACGGTTTTCAAGTTCCACACAAAACAAACTCAAACCTATTATAAGATCCAATCCACAACTCACACCAAAACACATGAATTCATTTCTCTACAGAATCCAACCATACACACAACAAATTTCATTAGTATTAATTAAGAACACGTCAAATAAGATGAACACGAATCAACACAATCCACCACTCAAACACAACAAGTTTCATTTACTCAAAATCATACATAAATGAGTTTAAATTCATTTTCCACGAAACATTCATCAATAAAACCAAAAACTAACTCTAAGATTTTACCCATAAAGCCTTAGATTCATTTTCCCCCAAATCAACATTTCAACCCTAAATGCAAACTAGAAGTTTGGAAGGAGCCCTTTGTAAGACCCATAATTTTAAAGTGCCATTTATGTATTTTTGGTGTATTTTGGATTTTGGCTCGGATGTTTTTAAGCCAAAGTTAATTATATTTTGGAGTTTTATAATCAAAAAGATATTTCTATGCCAATTAAAATTTCTCGTCGATAAATAAATTGAATTTAACTGCGGAAAATCCTTTACGGAGAATTTAAGGCGTTTCGGGTGAAACGGTAATTTAATAAATATCTAGATTTTGAGATATTTGTTAAGTTATATTTATTATATTTATATATGTTTGTTTGGAGGGAAAAAGAAAGGAAAACTAGAAGGAAGGAAAAGGAAAAGAAAATAGTATATAAAGGAAGGAAGGAAAAAGGAAGAAAGGAAAAACAAAGGAAAGAAATAGAAAGGAAGGAAAATCTCAAATTTCCATCTCCTTCCTCTGAACATCACGCAAGAAAACCAAAATTCCATCCTTCTCCATTTCTCGTTTTCGTTGCTTCCTTTTCTTCAAAGCTAGTGACCCAAGGTCGGGTGTGAGTTAGATCAAGGTTTTCGCAACTCCACTCTTCCTCTTTGATTCGAAAACGAAGAAAAAACGGTTTTGAGATCCAAACACAAACCCCTCCGTTTCTCTAGATCCAAACCTCATTTCTCGAAGAGATAGAAGGGAAAGTTGTTCACCACCACACTACGGTGCTAGGGAACTAATTTGGAAGCGGCGTTGCGAGCGGAGATTTTACCGGAATTACTCGCGGTACCGGAAACGCACGTTAAGGCTAACGTTGAGGTAAGGGCTCCTTCCAAACTTCTAGCTTGCATTAGGGACTTATCTGTAGTTGTGTGGGAAGGAATTTGTTAGGGTTAAATGTATCGATTTGGGGAAAAACGAAACTAGTGCGTTATGGGTAAAAACCTTAGAGTTAGGTTTCGTTTATAGTGATGAATGTTTCGTGGTAAATGAATTTGAATGTCATTGTGTATGATTATGGGTAAATGGAATTTGATGTATCTGGGTGTTGTGTTGCGTGATTTGTGTTTCGTTGTATTTGGTGTGTTCGTACTTGATGTTTGTAATTGGTGTGGTTGTTGTGAATTATGGTTTGAATGTGAAAGTATGTTTGAATTTGTTTCTGTGGAAATTGGAAAACCATTAGAGTTAAACGAGTATTAAAAAATGGGGAATCTTTTAATACCTCGGTTTACTTAATGTGTATTTGAGGAAAATGTTTAAGTTAACTGGGCGTTGAGAATGGGGAATCTCTTAATGTCTCGGTTACTTAACTATCGTTTTTGAAATCGTTTCGGTAAATGAGTATTAAGAATGGGGAATCTCTTAATGACTCGTTTACTGAATGTTTTGCGAGAAAATCGTTTAAGTCAAAAGTATATTAAGAATGGGGAATCTCTTAATATGACTGTTTGCTTAACGTTTTGTTTTGAAAATCATTAAGTTAAATCGGTATGAAGAACGGGGAATTCTTAATGACTTATTTAATTAATGTTGTTTGAAAGTCGTTTAAGTTAAATGGGTATTAAAAATGGGGAATCTTTTAATATCTGCTTTTGCTTAACGATTGTAGTGAATGGAGTCTGTGTATGCTCATGCATTTCATTTGGTAAATTGTGTCGACCCGTGATAGGTGACACCTTGGTAACTGTACTGACCCGTGATAGGTTGTACGTTTACGATTTACTATTTAGTAATTCGTGTTGACCCGTGATAGGTGACACCTTGGTAAAACTGTACTGACCCGTGATAGGTGGTACGTTTACGAGTTACTATTTAGTAAATCGTGTTGACCCGTGATAGGTGACACCTTGGTAAACTGTACTGACCCGTGATAGGTGGTACATTTACGATTTACATTTTGGTGAATTGTGCTGACCCGTGATAGGTGGCACCTAGGTAAACAGTACTGGTCTGTGATAGGCGGTACGTTTACGATTCCCGCTTTTTCTTTTAGTAAATCGTGTTGACCCGTGATAGGTGACACCTCGGTAAACTGTACTGACCCGTGATAGGTGGTACGTTTATGATTTACGCATTTTAGTAAATCGTGCTGACCCGTGATAGGTGGCACCTCGGTAATTGGTACTTTAGCCTGCGATAGGCGGTACAATTATGATTTACGGCCCTTCGAGGAGGGTTTTGGTTTGGAATTCGAGTCCATGCATTTTGGCATATACGCATTGCATTAGGGTGCTTGGCACGCGAGTCGTATTGATTTGAGTTTATGATTGAGTGATTTGAATTTGATTTATCGTGTTAATTTGCATTGAAAATGCTAAGTGTTATGTGTTGATTATTGGGTGTAAGTATGATGGTTATCGAGATCCCAATTGCCGTGGTAATCGCGTAGAAATTGCTAAGTGTTAAGTCGTGAACTTGATTAGGAATGACTTAGGTTAATTCATGAATTTTTGGGAAAATGATCAGGGAAATCGATTTCCCAATCGATTGGATGGAAGTCAGGGGCTTGGCCAAATGAACAAAATCGATTAGCCAATCGATTTTGTAATCAGTTTTCGAAAAATCCCTTACGAAATCGATTGCCCAATCGATTGCGATTGCCCAATCAATTGAATCAAGCCAGAGTTCAAAATTTCACTAAAAACCTTCAGGAAATCGATTTGGAAATCGATTGGTATTAAGTCAGGGGCTCCGTTATCCTGTCAATCGATTGCCAAATCGATTGATTCAGCCCAGGATTCTATTTTTTATTAAAAACCTTCACCCCAATCGATTGCCCAATCGATTGGCTCAGTGAAAATCCTCAGTTTTAGTTGTATGATTAATTGCTCATGAATCTATCCATGTCTTGTTTTATTATGTGTTAATTAGGAGATCGAGAACTGCATTTTACCTTCATTTTCATTGGCAATGTACTGTATGAACTTTTCGCATATTGAAATTCCTGTTAAGGTGCATGCTTAGTTAAAAAGTTGTTTTGAGCATTCAAAAACTTAATTGCTATGTGTTAACTGTTATTTTCTGGTTGGTGACCCTTTACACTATTGTGGAAATCTGGGCTTTGCCCTCAGATGAGAGTCAGGACGGCCCTACCGGTTCGTACCCTACGGACAGGAATGGAGATGGGAACGCTTGACTGCAGATACATTAGGAGGATCTCACGGGGCGCGTGGAGATTACTCAGGGTGTATAGCTTTTTGGTAGGATGATCAGATTAGGATGATGTATAGGGACTAGGGGTCCTTCTTTTTGGTTTGGAGTTGTTTTAGTTTGGAAAACTGTACTTATACAAATATTATCAGTTTGATATCATCTTTGGATGGGTTCCATGTACCATTTGATGTTATGTAAATGTTTTGGATTTATAATTGGAGAAACTTTTCCGCTGCGTAAATTATAATGACTCAATTATTTATCCAAAAGCATTTCCTGATTTATTTCTTTGTTCGTTTTTAATTACTTTTGAAAAAAAAAATATACCCTCGCTTTGAAAAAACGGGGTGTTACATTGTGGTATCAGAGCATAGGTTTGGTTTTCTTTGGGAGCTGTGGAACCTTGGTTATAGATTGTAGGTCGACCTATAAGTTAGGAGTTGTTATCTGATCATGTGTCGGTTTAGGTGACTTGAGTTGTCAAGTCCAATATAATGATGTGTTGTTAGTCGGACGTTAGTTTGGATTTATTTGAAGTAGTGTTAAGACTCTACTTGATGATGGTTTTATAGGAAACCATGCCGCCAAGAAGGAATGACGCTCCGAGAGACAACGCTAATAGGAATGATCAAATGGCGGAGGCTATGAATAACATGGCTGCTTCTGTCGCCGCACAGACTGCTGCCAAGACTCAACGGGATCTTGAAAAGAGGGGAAGAGAGATCCGTGCTGCAGAGTCAAGAGGGTTAGAAGACTTCCGTCGTTACAATCCTCCTAAGTTCAAGGGGGATGAGGGTTCAGAGAAGGCGGATCAATGGATCCAAGAAGTGGAGAAAATCTTTGACATGATAAAGTGTCAGGCGGGAGTGAAGGTCAGCTATGCCACTTATATGCTGTTGGGGGATGCTGAGTACTGGTGGAGGAGTGCAAGGTTATTGATGGGAGCAGCCCACGAGGAGGTGAACTGGGAATCGTTCAAAAGAAAGTTTTTGGACAAATACTTCCCGATGAGTACCAGGACTAAATTGGGTGACGACTTTTTGAAACTTCACCAGGGGAGCATGACTGTGGGCGAGTATGCTGCTAAATTTGAATCACTATCGAGGCACTTCAGGTTCTTCCGTGAGGAAATTGATGAACCATTCATGTGTCATCGTTTCCAAGACGGATTGAAGTATGAGATTCAAGATTTCGTCTTACCCTTGGGAATTCAACGTTTCCAAGCGCTGGTGGAGAAATGTAGAGAAGTGGAAGATATGAAAAACAAGAGGGCTATCCGAGTAGGGAATTTTAATTCGGGAGGCCCTAGTCGGGCGAGTTATCAGAACAAGGGGAAGCAAGTTGCTAAACCTTATAATCGACCCCAGAATAACAACGGTGGGCAGAGTCGCCCGGGGAACCAGAATTTCGGGAGGCAATTGGGGCAAGTACTTCGGTGTTTCCGATGTGGGGGAGAAGGACACTATGCTAGTGCTTGTACCACTAACTTCCCCATCTGTCACAATTGTCGGAAGACGGGGCACATGGCAAGGGATTGCACGGCTCCAAAGGTGGAACCAGTGGTGAATGTAGCTAGGGCTACCCGTCCTACTGCTAGAGGACGCATTTATTGTGTGAATGCTGAAGAGGGGAATCCATCTGGTAATCTGATTCAGCGTGATTGTGAGATTGCAGGTAACACTCTAACTGCACTCTTTGATTCGGGGGCAACCCATTCCTTCATTGCTATGGATTGTGTGAACCGCTTGAAGTTATCTGTATCTGCTTTACCTTTTGATCTGGTTGTTTCCACACCTGCTAAGACCTTAACCGTAAATTCTGCATGTTTACATTGTCGAATGACTATACAGAATAGGGATTTCTTGGTTAATCTAATTTGTTTACCGCTAGAATCACTCGAGGTCATCCTCGGTATGGATTGGATGTCTTATCATTATGTGATCTTGGATTGTGCTCGTAAATTGGTTCTTTTCCCCGAACCAGGAGTTGTTAAGTATTTAGCTGCTAACAAACTCCGAGTGTCGCTAAGTGAAGGGACTCATGAGTTTTTGTCTCTGGCAAATGTGGAGGCAAAGATAAATGTGGATATAGAAGATGTGATACTTGTCAACGAGTATCGAGATGTATTTCCAACAGAAATTCCAGGATTGCCACCGGTAAGAGAAGTGGAATTCTTCATTGATTTGCACCCAGGAACAGGACCCATTTCAATGGCACCTTATCGAATGTCGCCATTGGAATTAAATGAGCTCAAAGGCCATATTGAAGACTTGTTGGAGAAGAAATTCATCAGACCAAGTGTATCACCATGGGGAGCTCCAGTTTTGCTAGTTAAGAAGAAGGACGGAAGCTCGCGCTTATGTGTGGATTATAGACAGCTTAACAAGGCAACTGTTAAGAATCATTATCCTTTGCCACGAATCGATGATTTGATGGATCAATTGAGAGGGGCCGCGATATTTTCGAAGATTGACTTGAAGTCGGGTTACCATCAGATCCGAGTAAGGGAAGGAGACATTCATAAAACAGCTTTCAGAACCCGCTACGGACATTATGAATACCTGGTTATGCCGTTTGGAGTTACCAATGCACCGGCAATTTTCATGGACTACATGAACAGAATCTTTAATTCATTCCTTGATAAATTTGTGGTGGTATTCATTGATGATATATTGATTTATTCAAGGACTGAAGAAGAGCATGGGGAACATTTACGACAAGTTCTTGAGATTTTACGCGAGAAGCGATTGTATGCCAATCTGTCGAAGTGTGAATTTTGGCTAGAGAAAGTGAATTTCTTGGGACATGTGATAACCAAGGAAGGAATCTCTGTAGATCCGGCTAAGATTGAGGCGGTTCTTGCTTGGAAACAGCCTCAGACCGTCACTGACATACGGAGTTTTGTAGGACTGGCAGGGTACTACCGGAGGTTTATCGAGGGTTTTGCTAAAATTGTGGCTCCATTGACACAACTTACCAGAAAAGATCAACCGTTCGCATGGACGGAGAAGTGTGAGGAAAATTTCCAGTTACTAAAGAGAAAGTTGACGACCTCACCTGTATTGGTATTACCGCAATCAGAAGAACCCTATGAAGTTTATTGTGATGCATCTCACCAGGGGTTAGGATGTGTTCTGATGCAACACAAGAAAGCTGTGGCTTATGCCTCGAGACAATTGAAGATTCATGAAAGGAACTATCCTACTCATGATTTGGAGCTTGCCGCGGTTGTTTTTGCATTAAAGATCTGGAGGCATTATTTATATGGGTGCACGTTCACCGTGTTCAGCGACCATAAAAGCTTGAGATATTTGTTTGATCAGAAGGAGTTGAACATGCGCCAGAGACGATGGATGGAGACTCTCAAGGATTTTGATTTCACACTGCAGTACCACCCTGGGAAGGCCAATGTAGTGGAGGATGCGTTGAGCAGAAGAAGTGTATCGGTGTCTTCACTAATTATGGCTAGACAACAAGAGTTGTGGGAAGCTTTAGAGACTTGCACTTGAACGTAGAGTTTGCACCGGGAATTTTGAAATTCGGAATGATTAAGATCTCGAGTGGATTACTTGAAGACATTGTGAATTCTCAGGATGACGTCTTAATTCAAGAGAAGAGGAATCTAATAGTACAAGGGAAGACGACTGAGTTCAAGATTGGGGCAGATAATGTTTTGCGGTGTGTATGGTAGGATTTGTGTACCAGGAATTACAGATATGCGGAAAACGATTTTAGAAGAGGCGCATAAGAGTAAGCTGAGTATTCATCCTGGAGCAACAAAGATGTATCAGGATCTGAGGCAGAATTATTGGTGGCCAGGAATGAAGAAACATGTGGTGGAATATGTATCCACTTGTCTAACGTGTCAGAAAGCGAAGGTGGAACATCAGCGACCCGCTGGAATGTTGCAACCTTTAGATATACCTGAATGGAAGTGGGACAGCATTTCCATGGATTTTGTAACCGGATTACCAAAGACAAGGAGGAAGAATGATTCTATATGGGTGATAGTGGACCGACTGACTAAATCTGCTCACTTTTTTACCGGTAAGGACCACTTATAAGGTAGATCAGCTAACAGAGATCTACATTGCTGAAATTGTGAGGTTACACGGGGTACCATCGAGCATTGTGTCAGACCGTGACCCGAAGTTCACATCGCATTTTTGGGGAGCATTGCACGAAGCGTTGGGAACGAAGCTACGATTGAGTTCAGCTTACCATCCACAAACGGACGGACAGACTGAAAGGACGAATCAGTCCTTGGAAGATCTGTTGAGAGCATGTATTTTTAGATGATAGAGGAAGTTGGGATGATGCACTTCCGTTGATTGAGTTCACTTACAACAATAGCTTCCACGCAAGTATTTGGAATGGCACCATATGAAGCTTTATACGGGCGCAAGTGTCAGACGCCCTTGTGTTGGTATAAAGACGGTGAGAATATGATTGTCGGACCAGAGATGGTGCAACAGACCACAACTAAAGTAAGGAAGATCAAGGAGAAAATGAAGACTTCACAAGATCGCCAGAAGAGTTACGCGGACAAGCGTTGCAGACTTTTGGAATTCGAACAGGGTGACCATGTGTTTTCTGAGAGTCACACCTACTACCGGAGTAGGTAGAGCCTTGAAATCGAAGAAGTTGACTCCGAAATTCATTGGACCATATCAGATTTCTGCACGAATTGGGCCGGTTGCTTATCGGATTGCATTACCTCCGATACTGTCCAATATTCATGACGTGTTTCATGTGTCACAGTTGAGGAAATATCTCGCAGATCCATCTCACGTGATCGAACCAGACACAATCCAGCTAAAGGATAACCTGTCGTTCGAAGTACCACCCGTGAGAATTGATGACAGGAAGATTAAGCGGTTGAGGACCAAGGATGTTTCGTTGGTCAAGGTGATCTGGAACCCAATTACTGGAGATGCGACTTGGGAGTTGGAGAGCAAGATGAAGAAACACACACCCAGAGTTATTTATCGATGCATAGTTTCGAGGACGAAACTAATTTTAGGAGGGGAGTAATGTAAGACCCATAATTTTAAAGTACCATTTATGTATTTTTGGTGTATTTTGGATTTTGGCTCGGAGGTTTTTGAGCCAAAGTTAATAATATTTTGGAGTTTTATAAACAAAAAGATATTTCGATGCCAATTAGAATTTCTCGTCGATAAATAAATTGAATTTAACTGCGGAAAAATCCTTTACGGAGAATTTAAGCGTTTCGGGTGAAACGGTAATTTTAATAATATCTAGATTTTGAGATATTTGTTAAGTTATATTTATTATATATATATATGTTTGCTTGGAGGGAAAAAGAAAGGAAAACTAGAAGGAAGGAAAGGAAAAGAAAATAGTATAAAGGAAGGAAGGAAAAAGGAAGAAAGGAAAGCAAAGGAAAGAAAAAGAAAGGAAGGAAATTCCCAAATTTCCATCTCCTTCCTCTGAACCTCACGCAAGAAACCAAAATCCATCCTTTCTCCATTTTTCGTTTTCGTTGCTTCCTTTTCTTCAAGCTAGTGACCCAAGGTCGGGTGAGAGCTAGATCAAGGTTTTTCGCAACTCCACTCTTCCTCTTTGATTCGAAAACGAAGAAAAACGGTTTTGAGATCCAAACACAAACCCCTCCGTTTCTTCTAGATCCGAAGCCTCATTTCTCGAAGAGACAGAAGGGAAAGTTGCTCACCACCACGCTACGGTGCTAGTGAACTAATTTGGAAGCGGCGTTGCGAGCGGAGATTTTACCGGAATTTACTCGCGGTACCGGAAACGCGCGTTAAAGCTAACGTTGAGGTAAGGGCTCCTTCCAAACTTTAGTTTGCATTAGGGACTTAACTGTGGTATGTGGGAAAGAATTTTGTTAGGGTTAAATGTATCGATTTGGGGAAAAAACGAAACTAGTGCGTTATGGGTAAAAACCTTAGAGTTAGGTTTTGTTTATAGTGATGAATGTTTCGTGGTAAATGAATTTGAATGTCATTGTGTATGATTATGGGTAAATGAAATTTGATGTATCTGGGTGTTATGTTGCATTGATTTGTGTTCGTTGTATTTGGTGTGTTCGCACATGATGTTTGTAATTGGTGTGGTTGTTGTGATTTATGGTTTGAATGTGAAAGTATGTTTGAATTTGTTTCTGTGGAATTTGAAAACCATTAGAGTTAAACGAGTATTAAAAATGGGGAATCTTTTAATACCTCGGTTTACTTAATGTGTATTTGAGGAAAATGTTTAAGTTAACTGGGCGTTGAGAATGGGGAATCTCTTAATGTCTCGGTTACTTAACTATCGTTTTTGAAAATCGTTTCGGTAAATGAGTATTAAGAATGGGGAATCTCTTAATGACTCGTTTACTGAATGTGTTTGCGAGAAAATCGTTTAAGTCAAAAGTATATTAAGAATGGGGATCTCTTAATATGACTGTTTTGCTTAACGTTTTGTTTTGAAAATCATTAAGTTAAATCGGTATTAGAACGGGGAATCTCTTAATGAATTATTTAATTAATGTTGTTTGAAAGTCGTTTAAGTTAAATGGGTATTAAAAATGGGGAATCTTTTAATATCTGCATTTGCTTAACGATTGGTTTGTGAATGGAGTCTGTGTATGCTCATGCATTTCATGTGGTAAATTGTGTCGACCCGTGATAGGTGACACTTGGTAAACTGTACTGACCCGTGATAGGTTGTACGTTTACGATTTACTATTTAGTACTTTCGTGTTGACCCGTGATAGGGTGCACCTTGGTTAAGGTAACTGTACTGACCGTGATAGGTGGTACGTTTACGAGTTACTATTTAGTAAATCGTGTTGACCCGTGATAGGTGACACCTTGGTAAACTGTACTGACCCGTGATAGGTGTACATTTACGATTTACATTTTTGGTGATTGTGCTGACCCGTGATAGGTGGCACCTAGGTAACAGTACTGGTCTGTGATAGGCGGTACGTTTACGATTCCCAGCTTTTTCTTTTAGTAATCGTGTTGACCCGTGATAGGTGACACCTCGGTAAACTGTACTGACCTTGATAGGTGGTACGTTTATGATTTACGCATTTTAGTAAATCGTGCTGACCCGTGATAGGTTGGCACCTCGGTAATTGGTACTTTGGCCTGCGATAGGCGGTACAATTATGAATTTACGGCCCTTCGAGGAGGGTTTTTTGGTTTGGAATTCCGAGTCATGCATTTTTGGCATATACGCATCGCATTAGGGGTGCTTGGCACACGAGTGTGTTTGATTGAGTTTTATGATTGAGTGATTTGAATTTGATTTATCGTGTTAAATGCGTTGAAAATGCTAAGTGTTATGTGTTGATTATTGTGTGTAAGTATGATGGTTATCGAGATCCAATTGCCATGGTAATCGCGTAGAAATTGCTAAGTGTTAAGTTGTGAACTTGATTAGGAATGACTTAGGTTAATTCACGAATTTTTGGGAAAATGATCAGGGAAATCGATTTCCCAATCGATTGGATGGAAGTCAGGGGCTTATGGCCAAATGAACAAAAATCGATTAGCCAATCGATTTTGTAATCAGTTTCGAAAATCCTTTCGAAAATCGATTGCCCATCGATTGGGCCTAAGTCAGGCTCATCCATATTCGACCAAATCGATTTGGAAATGATTGGCCGGTTAAGTCAGGGGTCAGCTATCCTGTCAATCGATTGCCCAATCGATTGAATCAAGCCAGAGTTCAACATTTCACTAAAACCTTCAGGAAATCGATTTGGAAATCGATTGGTATTAAGTTAGGGGCTCCGTTATCCTGTCAATCGATTGCCAAATCGATTGATTCAGCCCAGGATTCTATTTTTTATTATTAAAAACCTTCACCCCAATCGATTGCCCAATCGATTGGCTCAGTGAAAATCCTCAGTTTTTAGTTGTATGATTAATTGTCTCATGAATCTATCCATGTCTTGTTTTATTATGTGTTAATTAGGGAGATCGAGAACTGCATTTTACTTCATTTTCATTGGCAATGTACTGTATGAACTTTTCGCATATTGAAATCCTGTTAAGGTGCATGCTTAGTTGAAAAGTTGTTTGAGCATTCAAAAACTTATTGCTATGTGTTAACTGTTATTTTCTGGTTGGTGACCCTTTACACTATTGTGAAATCTGGGCTTTGCCCTCAGATGAGAGTCAGGACGGCCCTCCGGTTCGTACCCTACGGAGGGATGAGAGGGAAGCTGACTGCAGATTCGTTAGGAGGGATCTCACGGGGCGCGTGGAGATACTAAGGTGTATCAGCTTTATGGGTAGGATGATCCAGATTAGGATGATGTATGGGACTAGGGGATCCTTTCTTTTGGTTTGGAGTATTTTTAGTTGGCAAAACTGTACTTATACAATATCATCAGTTTTGATATCATCTTTGATGGTTTCCATCTACAATTGATGTTATGTAAATGTTTTTTGGATTTATAATTGGAGAAAACCTTTTTCGCTGGCGTAATTATAATGACTTCAAATTATTTAATCCAAGCATTTTCCTGATTTATTTCTTTTGTTCGTTTTTAATTACTTTGAAAAAAAAATATACCTCGCGTTTGAAAAACGGGGTGTTACAGTGTGTATTAAATTGAATTTATAAAAAAAAAAAAAAGAATTAAAACTTATCAACATCCATGGAAAGAGTAGCATAATTTTTTTGTTTTAGCGTTGACATCAAACAGAAACAAATCGGTGTCGTTGTCTATATATACAAAAGTTGTTAAGCGCACGAACAATGACAAACTTTATCACCAAATTCATGACTCCCTTTCTTGGAGAAAACTGAAGCAACAAAATTTGATTTTTTTTTTTTTGGAGAACATAAACACAAAGATGAATAACGAATTTTGGTAAAAAAAAAAAACTATAAGAATTTGTGTATATATAGTAATATAGAATGATTATTTATAAGAGAGACACAAAAATGAGAGATTATTAGAAACTAAATAAATTAAAGAAGTGAGTCTGACGACACTAAAAGAATTTGTAAAATAAAATAACTTTTTTTATTAAACATACTGACCCGCGCGATTTTCAAAAGTGATGGTGTATTTTTTTTATAAGAAGTTAAAATAAAACAGAGAATAAATGGGTAATAACCTTGGATAAATAATCGAGTCATTATAATTTATAAGCAGCGGAAAGATTTCTCAAAATATGAATCAAAAATATTTACACATCAAAAAGTGGGTACATGTAACCACGAAAATAACATGTCAAGCTGACAATTTAGTAAATGTACAGTTTTCCAGTTCAAAATAACGTAATCCAAAAAGACATAAGTTCCATCTATGTCATCCTAATCTGATCATTCTTCAAAAAACTATAGCTAACACCTGAGTGATCTCACGGCCCCGTAGATCCTCCTAACGAAGCTCCAGTCAGCATTCCACCTACATTCCCATCCGTAGGGTACGAACCGGTAGGATTGTCCTGGCTCTCATCTGAGGGCAAAGCCCAGATTTTCCACAATAGTTGTAAAGGGTCACCAACCGAATTAACAATTACCACATAACATTTAAGTTTTTAATGCACAAAATCCTTTCAACTAAGCATGCACCTTAAAAGGATTTCCATATGCTAAAAGTTCATATAACACTTGCCAATAACAATGAAAACAAAATAAAGTCTCAATCCATCAGTAATACATAACCAATCAAGACATTGATAATCAATGAGCAATCTGTTATCTAACATCAAAATAAGAATTCTACTGGGCCAATCGATTGGAAATCGATTTGGATGAAGGATTTTCGTAAAAACTGAACTCTGGGCTTAATTCAAATCGATTGGGAAACGATTGAATGAATGACTGAGCCCGGTATTAATTGCCGATTGATTCCAAATCGATTTTGTCAAGTTTTGTTGAGTTCCTGTCTTTCTGCCAATCGATTTCCAATCGATTTCTTAAAAGGTTTGAAAAACATATTTATACAATCGATTGGACAAATCGATTTATGTCAATTTAGGAAAGTCCTGTGACTTCATCCAATCGATTGAGAAATCGATTTCCCTGCATATTCCTTCCAAAAATACATAAACTAACTCAAATCACATCATACACAATTCCACATCTTAACACTTAGCAATTCCCACACGTATCACCACGACAATTGAGTTTTGAAATAGTTTTTTAAAACCATCACTCTTACCACACAATATCAATATAACACTTAGCAATTTCAACACAATTACCACGACAACTCAAATTTCAAAAACACTCATCATAAACTTGAATCAACCACCACTCGCGTGCCCAGCACCCTAATGCGATGCGTATATGCCAAAATGCATGGACTCGGAGAATCCAAACCAAAACCCTCCTCGAAGGCCGTAATCATAATTGTACCGCCTATCGCAGGCCAAAGTACCAATTACCAAGGTGCTATCACGGGTCAGCACGATTTACTAAAAAGCGTAAATCAATAAACGTACATGTTACACTTAATTCTTGAATTTTTAGATTATATCAACTGTAAGTGGCACATGTCTGATCACTCTCTGTATTGTGTTGATGGATTGATTTCTGGAATTTAACCCAATAAAAGAAATGAATAGGGACCAAAGAGTTAGTTACAAAAGATTAAAGAGTTACAATTTCTTCTTATCATATTTACTATGAATAGTTCCCTCTAATTAGGTTTATTTGATTTAGTTTCTCATCACTATGATCGTCTCTGATTAGACTTTTCCTTAATCAGACTTCAATCTTATCATACTTACTTTGATCAGACTTCATCTGATTATATGTGATCCATATCCTTTGATTAAATTACTTTGGTATTAGATCCTTTAATAGATTACATTTGATCCAGACTCCTATAATCAAAATTCCTCTCCAGATTCCTCTGATATTAGGATCCTCTATCTTTATAAGAGGAATGATGATGCCCTTATAACATCACCGTAATGCTCTTCTCTCTTTTAAATTACTGCTTTCCTCTTCCTCTCTTGAACTTGCTTTATTCTCTTCTCTTGATTGAGGTCAGGGCTAATTCAAGATTTATCTGAGTTTCTTTTATTTAAGTGTTGCTTATGCACTTCAAGTGGCCCATGAAATTTCTGCACTTCGAAGCTTAAAGGTTCTATCAATGTTTAAAATATTTAAATATTTCATTGTCAGTTAAAGAACATCAATAGATTTTTTTATGTATATTTTTTAAATAGATTTGAATTAATGAGACATTAATATTTTTATATAACATATTTATATTGTGATATAATATTTTCCTCTTAGGATATTATGCTATATTTTTATTTTTATTATTATAATAGTACATCAGATTACATTTTTACATATTTTTATTTTTAGTAAAAGATTCTTTTTATATAAACTGGTTAAAATATATTTAAATATGTAATTGTACTTTATTGAATGTATTAATATTGAGCTTAAAAATTAACCGATTTTTGAAGATTAATTTAGTTATAAAATATTACTTTACTTATTTATTATTTAAATTTGTTATTGATTACATATCGTTAATATAATAAATACTTTTTTTCTAGGTATTTAAAGTATAAATAAATAATTTTAAGGTATTTAGGTAAAATACTTTATTTTAGTTATTTTTGTATTTTAGGTATATTTTAGTATTTTAGGCATATATAAATACTTTTTTTTTTTCAAGATTCAAATGAATTCTACTTATATTAATAATGAGTGCATTGATAAATATTAAAATTAAATTAGTGCATTAAATTAAAAAAGAAATCAATCCAAATGCATTGAGTAAATATAACTTAAATAGTATATTAGCATTATTTTGCTAGTTTTCTTTTCTATAAATATAAGATTGTTCTTTCAAAAGATATATAAATAAATAAAAATTTGAAATAATAATACTATTACGGATTACATTTATATTTTAGGATATTTGTGTCTGAAAGTAAAAAACTAAAGATATAAATTAAAATAAATAAATATTTGAAAAACTCAACAATTTATTAGGAAATGGGATGAACATTTTTTCTATCACAACATGAAATACATATAATAATCAAAAGAATGAAATCACTAAATTAATTTATATTGCATCGTTGTTGTGACTTCAATTATTTTTATTTAAGAAATAAAATTGGACACTAATATGTCAGTCAACGCACTAGTTTAAGTTATGTGATACTTTATCATTAAAGGTAATTATTATTAATTTTGATAACAACTCCTTTTAAATGGGCCTAAAATTCTATATATATTTAGTTTCATTAACTTAATTTGTACAAGATCTTTGCCCTCGATATCTTCATGTGAAAGTTGAGATAATGAATAGGTATTAAGAATTAATGTCAATACTAACATTTGACAATACACTATTGGAGAGTCATTCTTAGTACTCTTTTATTATCTCGAACTTCACTAAGATATTGGAGTGCAGGCAAAAGATCTTCCCCTGGAGCTTAGCACTCAACAATCCAACACAAGGCATGCAAAAAGATCCTCACTGGTACAACCAAACTTGCTAACCCTGGCAAAGAGATGTGATCCAATAAACAATGTATCATGTGGTGATCCACACCACACAAATGAGGTATTGATTGAAAAGTTAAACAATAAAAAAATGTTATATTCTACGATAACACAAGATTTAAAAATTGCACGATGCTTGCTAAACATCGGCGTTTGTTCTCAAATCGAACCCTCCAAATGGTGAAGCACAAAGATGACAATGGATATCTTGCCATGCAAGAAGAACTCACGTAAGTTTGAAAGAACCAAGTTTGGGACTTGTTCCTATCCGGAAATAAACACATCATTGGTACAAAATGGTTTTAAAAAGTAAACTAGGATGAGAATGGCATAGTTGTTCGCAAACAAAGCAGATGGTCTCAGGATACAATCCAGAGAAGGGAGAGAACTTTGATGAAACATTGCTCCGGTAGCAAGATCAGGGCCAATACGTTACTATTAGCATAATGCTTGCTCCTGAATTTTGAGCTATATCAAATGGACGAAGAGTGCCTTTCTCAATGGGTTAATAAATGAAGAAGTCTATATAAGAGCCCCTGGATTTGAAGTTCCAAAATCTCTCACAGTTTACAATTGAAAAGGCTCTTTATGGTCCTACAAAACAGCTCCAAGAGCTTGGTAATGACAGATTAGCACCTTTTTAGTGAACGAGGATTTGCAAAGGAGAGGTGTGAAAAACAACGTTATTTGTCAAGAAGAGAAAATGGTCATACATTATTGTTTCAAATTTACTGTTGATATTAATATTTGGATCAACCAACAGGACATATGTGAGAATTTTCTTCAATAATGAAGGAGAAATTCGAAATGTCCATGATGGGAAAATTACTATTTTCTTACTTCATATCAAGCAAACTTGAGCACAACATCTTCATCATCAGCTAATTTGTAAAGAATACTAAAGAAATTTGAATGAAAATTTGCAAAGAAAGTACAACTCCAAGGGCCCGGAACAATATGTTGATAAAGAGCATCAGGAATTTCAAACGACATAATCCAAATAATCGAGGTATGGGGATTGTGTAACATCCCAATTTCATAATCAACTATTTTATTAATTAAATAGATTTTAAAGAAATATTTGGTGTTAAAATTATTTTAGAATATATATTGATTAATTTTATGATTAGTTGTCCTTAATCTGTGTGAGTTCTTTATGGTTTGATATTGTATATATATTTGATTTAACTGAGTATATATTATAAATATTATGTTTAGTTACTTAAATTTAATTATTTTATCATTTTGGACCATTCTAGTAAAGATGGTGTATTTTATGTGTTATTTTGTAAAATAGTATAATTGTAGTTATATTGTGGAATATGAGAGTTTTTTTTTAATTAATTTTAAAATAGTAATTACTTAATTACTTTTTATAAATATAGTTTGAAATGTGGTAATACGTTATTATTGAAATTGTATTAACAAAATTAATTCTGGTAATAGTTGGTTTTATTAATAATAATAATAATAATATAATAAATATAATAATAATAATAATAATAATAATAATAATATAATAATAATAATAATAATATATATAATAATATACAACAACACCAACAACAACAACAACCAACAGAACAATAATAACAACAATAATATTTCTACCATTTTAGCCCAATACCTAAGAAAGAATATTGAAACCTAGCCGCTACTACGAACCCTATTTCACAAACCCTTTTATAAATAAAACCAAAATCCTAGGCCACCATCACCATCACCTCCACTTTTTTAGCATCAAAAACTTTATAACTTATTTTCCTTTGTCAACGACCTTGGTGGCGCTTAGAGTTTTGTACTAGGAGAAAAGCGGTCAA
>PGTU02001452.1:0-44473 GCA_002896215.2 Cicer echinospermum
ATTTCTACACTTAAGTTAAAGTTCCGAAGATATCTTCGAACATTTAAAAATGCGTTTGTATGAAAGACCTCAAGTTAGAAGGTTGAAGACCCGTATGATTGTCATATTATAATGGGAAAGCATTTGCTACCAATAGGTATAACGTGATCCATTTTTACCTGAACCAAAGTTCTGCGACAGCCTTAACTAAGATTATGTCTTCTTCTTCAGGGAAAGATTTGTAGTAAAGTGAATCGACCCTCAGAAATTTACCGACATTGCAGAGGGAAATTGTTGTTACTTTGTGTGAGCTTGAAATGTATTTCCCACCATCGTTTTTTTGATTATAATGTTCACCTTACTGTTCATCTGGTTAAGGAAGACACAACTTTGTGGCCAGGCTTATATGAGATGGATGTATCCATAGAACGATATATAAAAATTAATTAAAAGGGTACGTAAAAAGTAGAAGTCGACCAGAAGGTTTGTATTGCATGAACGATACATTGTTGAAGAGGCTGTTGAATTTTGTACTGAAATCTGTCCAATGTTGAATCCATAGGGCTTCCCAGTCTCGTCATTCGGAAGACTATCAGGAGAAGGATAACTGGAAGGAGACTACTGACTATATCAAGGACAGAATGGGAGCAGGCACAATTGTATGTTCTGCACAATGATGATGAGTTCAACCGTATGTTACAATACACATTGATCAGTTATCTCGTTGAACATGAATAGGAATCAAAATTGGATAACTCGAGAGCACAATCGAAGTTTTGTAACATGGTTAAAAAATCACATAATGTCAAATTTGATATAGACCCCGGATCAATTTCAAATAGATTGAGGTGGCTAGCAAATGGTCCGAGCTTACAATGTCCTTTTCTTACACTGGGGACGTTATATAACGGCTACACATTTTATACCAAAGAACAAGAATGATCAGACCACTATGCAAAATAAGTGGAGTCACTCTCGTAGCTGAAGCGATGCATGTCTCAAGTGCAAAAGACAAAAACCCAATATATGCAAATCTATCATATTTTGGGGTTATCGAGCGCATATGGGAGTTAGACTACACAATGTTTCGTGTTCCCATATTTGGTTGCAAGTGGGTCGATAATAATAATGGCGTTCGGATTGATGAGTCAGGATTCTTGCTTGTCGATTTTTAATAGGGTGGATACAAAGACGAGCCTTTTATTTTAGTGTCGCAAGCTCAACAAGTGTTTTATGTCACTGATCCTTCTAATGATATAAATGGTCTGTTGTCCTATCGACCAATAAAATAAGTGATGATAACAATAATGATGAAGATATTGGTAATGATCTTTTATTTGCAACATCACAACAACAACATGAAATTGATTCAACTGATGATGGTTTATATCTTAAAGATGATCATGATGAGGAATTTGGATTAATCCATCGTTTCGTATTGTAAATGGACAAACAAATGTGAATGTCACCAGGAAAAGAAGAAAGGGCATCTTAATGTATATGTTTAATTGTTTTATATAAGCTATGCATGTAATCTGAACTGTGTTATTGTAAATATGCATGTAATCTGAATTGAGTGTTTTATACTAAGTTCTGATTAATTTATTTTCTGCTTATATTTAGCTTGATTTGAGTGTTTTATACAAAGTTCATGTAACAACGAGTTTTTTATATTTAGCTTGATTTACATGAACTGAACTGAACTGAATAGAGAGATTCTCTTTTGCTCAGTGCATATATATATATATATAGATTCTTCAGAATAGTCATTTCTAATAATTCATCATCTAATTAAAAAGGTTTTTAATGTCATCCCAACCCAAATAAACCAAACACAAAAATAAAATAAAGAGACATTTTACAGCGCTTATCTTAAAAAGCGCTGTAAAATATCCTTTTAAAAATAAAATAATGAGTGTTTTATACCTTTTACAGCGCTTTTCACACAAAAGCGTTGTAAACGACTCTTTTGAAAGTGAGTAAAAAAGCCATTTTACAGCGCTTGTTTGCCAAAGCGCTGTAAAATGGCTTTAAAAATAATATTCATCAGACACCTAATTTCTTCAAACACCTTGTACGCATCATGGGATTCAAAAAACATCAGACACAAACCCATTTCTTCAAAAACCTTGTACGCATCATGGGATTCAAAAAACATCAGACACAAACCCATTTCTTCAAAAATCTTATACGCATCATGGGAATCCAAAAAACATCAGACACAAACCCATTTCTTCAAACACCTTGTACGCATCATGGGAATCCCCAAAAACACCAGACACAAACCCATTTTTCGCAACATGGCAATGATCCTGAATACCAATTAAGTTTCGATTTAAGAAGGAAAGAGAATGTAAAGAGATAAAAAGGGTGTTGAGGTGGAGATTGAATTGTGAAAGAGTAAGCTTTGATGTTTGTGAAGAAGATGCATAAAAGGAGAAGAGTTTTGGTGAAGAGGAAGGGATTTTTGTGGTGACCAGTTACTACTATGTGGGTTTTGCATGCATGTTGAGCTTGTTTAAAAAATAACATAACATAACAAAACACAAAAACAATAAGGCCTTTTACAGCGCTTATTTGGAAAAAGCGCTGTAAAAGAGCCTTTTAAAATTAACATAAAGAGACATTTTAAAACGCTTATGTGGAAAAGCGCTGTAAAAGGCTTTAAAAAACATTCATATAACATAATAACACACGAAGGTCTTTTACAACGCTTATTTGGGAAAAGCGCTGTAAAAGAGCCTCTTAAAATTAACATAAAGAGACATTTTAGAGCGCTTATGTGTAAAAGCGCTGTAAAAGGCATTCAAATAACATAATAACACACGGAGGTCTTTTACAGCGCTTATTTGAAAAAAGCGCTGTAAAAGAGCCTTTTAAAAATTTAACTATATTAAATTGTATTGTCAAGTCTTGCAGTAATAAAGAAGCCTTTTAGAGCCTTTTAAAAATTTAACTAAAGAAGCCTTTTAGAGCGCTTATGTGTGAAAGCGCTGTAAAAGGCATTCATATAACATAATAACACACGGAGGTCTTTTACAAAAAAAGAGCCTTTTAATAACAGGTCTTCCCAGAAAGCGCTGTAAAAGAGCCTTTTAAAAATTTAACTAAAGAAGCCTTTTAGAGCGCTTTACAAAAAAAGCGCTGTAAAAGGCTTATAAAAAGCGCTGTAAAAGTGTTACGTATATATAACAGTTACCTCTTCAGTTTCCTCTTCATTACGTAAACTTCACTATCATCTCAACCTTCATTTCTTCTCTTCTTTTGCAAACCCTATCATCCCGTCCTTTACGAACCTTATTTCCACGATCATCTCCTTCATTTCGAACCTTATTTCCATCCAAGATCATCTCTCCCATTTTACACAATATATTTTCATTGAAATACGTAACCCTCATTACGTATTTCTTCAATATCCTATTTCTTTGAACCATATTTCTGTGAACTTTCTGCGTTCCCTCTTTTCTTTAGATTTCATCTTTCTTCGAACCATTATTCAGGTATTGATGTTATAAATTTTTTGTAATCATTAAAATGCATGTTGAGCTTTTTTAAGATATACTGATACATGTTGAGTTTGTTTATAATAATGCATGATGCATGTTGAGCTTGTTGATGTTATACTAAAGTGCATGTTGAACTTGTTGTAGTTAAATGGATACAAACAAAGATTTAGAAGTTCAAAATGAAGAAGTTGGCACCTCTAAGACTTACGAAAAAGAAGTCAAACGTGGTGCAACTATCATGCAGAAAGTCATTAAAGCAAGGATAATGACATTAAATTTGAGGTATACTATATATACTCTGTTTGTTGTGTGTTTTTTTTTATCTTTTTTAGGGTTTAGGGCATGTACTTACTATATGAGTTTATTAGGTTGGCTGGAACGAGAGTGGTCAGCCAGTTGACCCCAACAGCTCCATGTTTGTAAGCTACATTGGGGCTGCTGTTCGTCAAAATGTCCCAATAACAATAGACAACTGGAGAGATAAGGCGTTGAAGGATGCCAAAGATATCATCTGGAATGACATTCAAGTAAATATTTTGATCTACTCTTTTGTCATTTATAATTTTTTTTTTTCTGTAAATACATTACTTATAATTGTTTTCATTGCAGACCACTTTTGTTCTTGATGAGGAACGAAAGTCATATGTTTTGAGAGTTGCTGGGAAAATCCATCGTGGATTTAGATCCCATCTCTCAAATTTCTATCTAAAAGATAGAGAAGAAAACACAAATGCTGAACCTCCAAAGATATATCAACATTATATATCAAAGGATGAATGGAGTGCATTTGTTTCCAAACGTTCTGACCCGGCGTTTGTCGTAAGTGATTAATTTATTAGCATTTGTGTTTTATTATTCATATTCGTAGCGTATTTTAAATTTTTACACAATTGCTATTTTTTTTTTATATAGAATATTAGTAAGGCAAATCGCGAACGGGCAAGCAACCCAAAACACCCATACAAGAAATCACGTATGGGATATGCACGCCTTGAACAACAAATTGTAAGTAATTAAACATCACTTTTATATAATGAAGTAATTTGTATTATAAACTATAGTGTGTAACTAATTTGTATTATTTTGTTTATGATTTTAACGAATAGAGAAAAGACACCCAAGCCGATCAACCCTTGGGTCGTCATATCTTATGGAAGGAAGCGCGTGTTAACAAAGAAGGAGTGGTTGATAATGAAAATGTCAAGAAAGTTATAGAACTTTGTGTAAGTATATTATCACTTTAATATTTTTTAATATTGTATTTTAAAAATGCTATTGAACTTATCTTTTTAATGTTACATGTATTTTAGGAAACTATTGAACAAAGTTCTGAAACTCAAGAGGGCAACAAGGATACGTGCAGGGACATTCTTGGGAAAGTGTTTAATGTCCCTGAGTATTCCGGTCGAGTGAGGGGGAAAGGATTTGGCGTAACTCCCAAAAGCTTTTTTCCTCAAGAGAAGCGCCAAAAACCTTCCAACGAGGAAGTATTAGAGAAGCTCAGAATCCTATCGGAGCAAGTGGCACTCTTGGTGAATACGAATAAAGACAAGCAACTTCCGGTTCAGCTCCAACCTGAAATACAAATGAAGAGTGAAACCGGGAGTTGCAACGTCGGTTTGAAGAGTATTCCCGAGGTAATTAATTACTTACTACTTACTTGCTTATGTAATTACTTATGTATTAAACAAAACTTATATATTAATTGTACTTATGTTTTAACTATTGATGTAGGGTGTCACTACATGTGTCCTATACTTGTCCTCGCCGACTCAACGGAAGGTGGGAAAAGGAATATTGTACAATACTTCGGGAGAAGTATTGCACAATATTCCGATCCCCGCGGGCCATGTCAAAGTATCGCCTACGGTTGCTTTCGAACCAACTGCACCGTTGCCCATACCGGACAACGATGGAGATATGAAGTTCTTAAGCGACGCTATTGGCAGTTACGTGGCATGACCCACACACCTTGTTGCCCTCCAAAAAAAGATTCCCAAGGACAAATCAGTTACATCTCCCGAAAAGGTTTGTCACATTTAATGCCTAAGGTTTTTCATTTTTTCAGATTCAATAAACTAACATTTTACCTCATTTTTGTAGGTCCAAATAAATAAACCACCCCTACAGCCAAAAAAAGGCAGCAAACCTCAAAAATTGGAGGTTAATAGGGCTGTCAAACTACAAAGGTTGGAGGGTAATAAAGCTGCCAAACTTGCAGCAACAAAAAATCTGGATCGGGGAAAATCGGTCGCTGCTGCTGCTGCTCCTAATAAAAGTCAGCCACGCCTTGGTAAATACGGGGCGTGTCTTGACATCCAAATAAAAAGGAACATGTGCAGCAGCAACGATTCGCCCATCGTACAAATGAATAAAGACATCTTTGGAGATGAGTATATTGAATACCTCGAAAAGGAGCAAATGTACGAACTTCTCGAACATAAGGAGCTGAGTGCTACTGTATCAGCTTGTACATAAGGTAAAAAATACTTTTAATTGCATTTATTTGTAATTAATTAAATGTATTGGTAATTAATCTAGTTTAAAATTTTCATTGAAGGTTTTTGTACGAGAAGGTCGTGTGCACGAGGAAACTGTCAAATAAATACTCATTCTTGTCTCCCACATAAGATGTCGATGTGGAAACTCGATCCAGAGAATGTAAAAAACTACATTGTAGATATGTTTTTAAGAAATAAAGAAAGTGATAAATTGTTCTTGGCACCATATAATTCAGGGTACGTAATTTTATCTTTTTTAATTGATGAGAATTTAATTTATTAGTTGTCTATAAACAAAATTGCTTAACCAATTTTTTGTTGTTGTAGGGCACATTGGGTGCTATTTGCAATCAATGCGGTCTCTGAAGTGATATACTATTTGGATCCCGTGCACGGCGATTACACCAATCACCCCGGAATAAAGACTATGCTCGACACGTAAGTAATATTCATTTATTTCTTACATATATATATTTATATATATATATATATATATATATATATATATATATATATATATAAATATTCATGCTCTAATAATCACATTTATTCATTCGATAGTGCCTTAAAAGTTTATCGAGCTCAAAGAGGTGCTAAAGTGTCGAAGCAGAAGTCTAATAACATTACATGGATCTCAATAAAGTGCCCTCGTCAAACAAATAACATCGATTGTGGGTACTACATATTGAGATTCATGAAGGAGATTGTTGAGAAGAATAAAACTATTATCCCAGAAACGGTACGGTATTTGCATTATATGATTTTCATATATAAATTATCTATATATTTGATACTAACTTAATCTAATATGTTCAATTTTTATATTGCAGTACTTTGCCAATTCCAGTCCATCATATTCTGAGGAAGATCTGATGGAATTAAAGGAAGAATGGTGTCAGTACGTGCTTGACATGAAAATTATTTGATTTTCTGAGAAATAGCTTGCTGTTGGGCAAGGGATCTGAATATTATATGGTAGCTAGTGCATATAATGTATATTCTGTTAGTTATTATATGTAAATGATCATAGGACACAATATATGCATATAATGTATTATAGTTATTATTGCTGTAAATGATCATAGTTATTATATGCATATAATGGATCTGTTAGTTATTATATAATGGATCTGAATGTAGTTTAGGTTGTAAATTAGGTTATATATATATACGTATCTGAATGTAGGTAATTAGGTTGTAAATTAGGTTGTATATATGTATCTAAATGTAGTTACTTAGGTTGTAAATTACAGAGTTAAATATATGTTAATAAAGTTACAGAGTTCTGATTTCTGTTCTACTGATTGTGTGAACTGATTGTCTATAATATGTTATGTTCTACTGATTGTGAAGTGATTTTGGATCAAAATAATTTTGGATACAAAGATAAAAGACAGCGCTTTTTAAAAAAAATGCCATAAAAAGCTAAAAAGCGCTCTTCATTTCAAATAATTAATTTACAGCGTTTAAAAAAAAAAACACGCACATTTTACAGCGCTTTTTTTAAAAAGCGCTGTAAAATGTTGTTCTAAAGTGCTTTAATGGTGCACCTTTTACAGCGCTTTCGTAAGAAAGCGCTGTAAAATGTACAAGAAAAGCGCTGTAAAATGCAGACCCATAATATGAAATTATGGGTGGGCATTTTACAACGCTTTTTTGAGAAAGCGCTGTAATATGCACCCCATTATATGAGTTATGGGTGGGCATATTACAGCGCTTTTGTGAGAAAGCGTTGTAATATGCCCACCCATATATGAATTATGGTTGGGCATATTACAGCGCTTGTTTGAGAAAGCGCTGTAATATGCACACCCATAACTCATATAATGGGGTGCATATTACAGCGCTTTTTGTGAAGAAGCGCTGTAAAATGTGCATAACAAGCGCGCGTTGTATTTACATGTTTTATAGCGCTTTTTTAAAAGCGCTGTTGTATCATTTACAGCGCTCGTTTCCACAGCGCTTATTTTTTTGAAAAAGCGCTGTAAATGGCTTAAAAAAAGCGCTGTAAAATGCGTTTTTTCGCGTAGTGGCGTTTATTCTTGAGAGCACCGTGATCAAAGTGTGTCACAACTTCACCCGTGAACTCATCAATAACTGAAAGTTACGTAATTACACGCCGGTGGACGAACTCATTTGGCTATCGTTGGAGATGTTTTAATAATTATTTATTGTCTTTGATAAAAATTATTGAATGATTTTATGTACAAAGAATCACATGTGTGAGAGATAATTTAATATAATGATTTTATATACAAAGAATCACGTGTGAGAGATAATTTTATATTGTAGATTGAAAGACATACTAATTTACAAACTAAAATGTTGGAAATTGCAAGAGATTTGATGTATTCCAACTTTCTAATTCAAGCATTTAATAGGCAAAATCTAATATCCTAAGTCCTACTTGCAGCAGCACCATCATGTGATGAACAAGCTAGAAATGTTGCTAATATATATACATGAATAAAATGAAACACGATTTGAGGTTAGGAGGAAGATGATTGGAAGGTGGTGGTAGAGACGGTTTGAGGGTTACTACAGAACGTGAGAGAAAGAGTGTGTAAGAGATTGGGTGAGAAAAGATACGTATGCTCTTTTATTTTATTTTATTTTATTTTTCTGGACACTATTATTTTTTAAATGAATATGATGGTTTATAAATGTAGTACACCAATAAACTACCTATTTGATTATTCCTCTTAGAAGCCACTCAATTTAATTATATACATAAATAAATATAACTTTGTTAGTGTTACAAATATAAAATAAATTTTAAATGCGAAGACACGTGGAGAATTATGAATTATAAATGTTAATATGTTTACACGGGTATATAATGGTCTATATAGTTTTGTAATCTTCAAAATTTTACTTACCAATGGAAATTACTGAATTCTTCCATTCGTGTACCATGTCTCTAAAGGGAAGTATATATTAGATGATGATAATTATAAACATTTTATATTTCATCATAATTTTTTTTAATAAATCATTTATTTAAATCGGCAAAGTGTATCGATCGATTCAACACAAATTCAAAGTCGTTAAATTTAAAGATGGTGGATAAATATATTATAAACTCACAACTTTAAAATTAATAGCATAAAACAATAATATATAGGTTTATAAAATTTAAATATGTATAAAAATTGCTTATTTAATTTAAATTTAAAAAAATAAATTTAATTATCAATTTGTATTATTTTTTCACGAGACGGATCAATTTGTGTATACATGCATGAAGCTCATAGTTATCCGATTATATGTATACATAATAAGTATTCGTTTTACTTTACTTCAAGCTTTATTTATGTTAACGTCTAAGTTTGTGATCTAACTTGTGTTATACAGAAACATGATAAATAACTCTTATATGTATTAAGTAAAAGTCACTTTAGTCTCTTTATTTATGAAATTCAATATCAACTTTCCATCTTATCGTTCATATGATTCACTTTCTACATCTAAGAAAATAACTTGACATTAACGCTTTTTTCATATAACTATTTATATAAGAGAGATTAATTTGGTTTGCACTCAAAAAAAAAATTATAGTGTTTAATATATTATTATTATTATTATTTTAGGCGGCAGGGTGGGTTTGAGAATTGAGAAAGAGAGTTTGGTGAGGAAGTGACTTAGAGAGGACATGATGAAAGCGTATTTATGGTTGTAGTGGTAGGTGAAGATGTGCATGTTTTAGTGCTAATTAATCTTCTTCTTTTTTTTTTTTTTTTTTGATTAGTGAGTAATTATGCACCAACACTCGCAAATCCCCATTACCTTTGGCTTACGTATGTGATCTCCACTTCACGTTCTTCTTAGAGAATCTTTTCTAGGTCTCCTATATCTGTCTTTTAGAACCTGATTTTTGGATTCAATTTTTTAATGGATTCGACTTGTTTGAATCAATTGTAATGCATTTAATTTAATAGTAAGATGATGAATATAACTCTTTCATGTTTGATTCAAATATCAAATGATCTAAATTTTTTTTAAATTTATATATTAATATAAATACTTGTGATATCATTTAAGAGATTTTATAAAAAACAGTTTATAATATATTCATATAATTATTTTTAATTTATTTCTATAAGATTTATGCATCGTTTATGGAAGATAATTTATAGTAATTAATCATCCAAAAACAATTTGACTTATTATATTTTTTTATAAATTTAATTTAATTTTATCTTTTGTTATAGAAACAATTTAATTTAATTTAGTTAATCATCCAAAAAAGTTTATGTTGTGTGGTAATTTCCATATATATGGTAGGGAAACACAATTTAATAAAGGGAAATGATATTTTATTTGGAAGGATATTTTTTGACTTTTTTTAATTGTTGGAGTTGATTGAAATATCATATAATAACTTGCATCGTCCATAAAAGAAGAGGGTGCTAATAATATAATTTGGCTTTAGTGAATGACAGAGTTTGGCTAATTATTATGAAAAAGCTAATATAATTAACGCATAATCGAATTAGTTCATATATATATATATATATATTAAATACCATATGCGACCCTTTAACTTAATTTTAGTTAATATTATAGTCTTGTATATTTTTTTTATTTGATCATTTATTTTAATTTTAAGTGACAATTTGATCTTTTATGTTTTAAAATATCAACAATGTTATTCTTCTTTTTTTTACAAAAATTCAAAAAAGTCATCAAAATTTTCAAACAAAACCCGTTAAATTAATTATCATCTTCAATATAATGCAAATTTCATCAAATTCATAGCTTAAATCTTTAAATAAATTATATTTTCATTCTTTATTTGATGAATTTGATGTTGTTGGAGATGAAAATATGAGTTTATTTGAATATTTGAGTTATACATTTGATGAAATTTGCATTATATTAAAAATAATTATTAATTTTACTAGAAGAAGATCAACATCAAACCAAGCGTGTGCGGATTCAAGAGCATGTAATTATGTGTTCATAGAAGAGACCCAACAATCATACTTACTAGTCTGATTGTAATTCTTTAGTTCATGGATGGAGGAAACATGTAGGCAAAAGGATTTGTAGTCAGAGGTACAACTATCATCGATGAGAACATAACAAAAATGATAGTTTGGGTTGGATGGTGAAGGAGTAGGTTGAGGTATGTGACTAAAGTGTTCATAATAGTAGTCATTTAAGTAAGTAGGAACATTTTTGGGTCTTGTGGAATGTGTAAGGGGTGAGGTTGAGGGTTGTGTTGTTCTACAGAATCAAAAGGACGGTGAAGGTCAGTTTGATGGGGTGCAGGGGTTGATGGATCAAGAGGGGCAGACTGAATATAAAGAATCGATTCAAGGTTAGCATTGTCACCATGAACAATTGGAATAGATAGAATACATGCATAAGATTTAGAAACATAAAAAAAATCATTAATAAGCAAATCATAAAAAAAAAAAAAAAAAAACTTTTAGTGTCAAGCATATAGCCAAAAACACACATTTTCTACCACAAGATTGAAACTTTGTTCTATGTGTATGCAAAGTTGAAACATAGGCCAAATATCCAAAACATTTGAGATAAAGTAAAGTAGCAGGAGCATTATGTAATAAAGTAGAAGGAGACTTAAATTTGAGAAGTGGATAAGACAATCTATTAATTAAATGGACAACACGTTGAATGGAAAAATACCAAAAAATAGTAGGTAAACTAGCTTGAAAAGCTAAAGATTGTGCAACAGTCAGAATATGTTAGAAGTTTCCTCTAAACAATTCTATTTTGTTGAGAATATTCAACACAAGATCTTTGATGAATGATACCTTTTGATGCGAGGAAACTAAGCATTAAATTCTATGATATTATTATTTCCCAAATGCTTCAATTTGATAGAAAAATGAGTTTCAATATAAGAGATGGAATTAACTAAATGAATACACATCTCACTTTACTTTTCATTAAAACAACCCATGTAAACCTACTAAACTCATCAACAAGAGTTAGAAAAGATTTGTGACCATAAATTGAAAGAATAGAGTAAGAACCCCATATGTCAAACATGCTAATAAGGTATGGGAGCTTGGACACCCTAAACCCCAAAATAATATATATAATAAATTATATCATATTCCTATAAGATTTGCGGTTGATAAATAAAAATCTATTTTTAAGAAGAAAACAAAATTTATTTTTAATTCAGGTATCACGTTTCTAAAAAACAAAAGAACATTTTAAACTTATTTTCTTCCTTAAAATAGTGCACTCTCGATAAGCTTGATTTAAATATAATTACTTGATTTAATTTTAAAAACTTACTAGTACTTCTAATATTTTCATACAAAAATTCTTTTCAACTTAAATAAGTAAAACACAAATTAAAACTCTTATTCCTGGTATCACATATCAGAGCGGGATTCCTCTCAAACTTGAACTTCAAGACTCATTAACCTGTAATAACTGCGATTTCGCAAACGCAGGGCCAAACCAGTCAAACGCAAACAACGAAGGAGGTGAGTTTCGAAATCATGATGATAGTATAATACAAGTAAGAAGAACATGCAAACAATCATAATAGAACCGTATCATTACACAAACATTCCATCAAGAAAATATCACATTAAAAAGTCAAAATCACTCAAGGAAAATCAATAAATTTCACTATAACATCAAATCGTCTAAGATAAATTATCACCACACACGATACATATTAATCACAACAAAAAAATCACAATAAAATAGACTCTACTTCACAATGTGGTACCATTTTAACTTTGAAGTACTTGGTTAGGAGGCTTGATACTATGCCACCATCTCGGTGGACGGACAATTCAAATTGGCTCTATCCTCATAGATCCCCTCAACTCAACCCGAGACACATACGTGACAGTCGAGGTAAACGTGTGTTGCGTGGTAGCTCCCGATATTTGGAGTTCTACCTCCAAGTCACCTAGGAATTGTCCACCCGAATACCTCCAAGGTCTAACAATCTTTCCTTAAAGCTCGACATCAGACCGTCACGATCAGACTCATTCAGTTGTACTTCCCTAGAATCACTAGGCTTGTCAGATCCTACCTATATGATGACAAAAAAATCTCCACTTCACAAATTCACAATATTTATTTTCTCCCCTCGTTGGTATATGATACTCCATTAAAACCGTCATCTCAAACACAAATTGAAATCACCATTATTTCATCAACTATGGGGTTAATTCAATATTCTCATCATGATTTAGAACATCACTATCATCATCATCACATAAACTCATCACAAATTTATAGCATCACTATCATCATTCAAACATTATCACATAAATTTATCACAAATTTATAACATCACAATTATTAATCGTACATCATCATCATTATATAAAATTATCACAACACATCTATCTTTTGTTATCACATCACATAAACTCATCTAATCACACATATATATAAATTTAATTTGACACTCAATATCACAATAATATCAATATCACACATTCAAATAAATTAAATCAATCAACACCCTACAAATATTTCTATTCTATATTTTAATCTCACAATTTCCATATTTGCACATTAATTAATGTATCCCTCAAAGGGTTGCTGCCATACGTAGCGAGCCCCGGATGAATCATTGGGAAATACGGTTTTCTCATTCATCTCACAATATATTACACTTATGAATTCAAACGCTCTCTCACCCTTACCTTATTTCGACGCTTTCACACAGGAATATGATTCCACGAGCAAACAGCCTTTGTTCGCTGACTCTTTATCCATCAATCGATCTAACTCGACAGTTTATGGGTAAACGTTAAAAATAGATTATGAAAAACACACTCTAAGAATTAGTTTCGAAATTCGGTCAAGGAAACTTCCCATAAATCAGAAAACAAATCATTGGATAAAATAGAACTTATTCACACGATCGTTTTGGCGTTGGTTTCACTCAAATCGGACTTACGATGAAGAATAACGGTTCAAACTAAGTAATTTTATAAACGGAGAAGTCGGATATTTTAGAGAGAAATTGGGGTTGTTAAAAATCTGAAAAATCGTGTTTAATTGACTAACAAAATATAAGAAACAACATACTCAAATTTGGGTGAAAACAGAGAAAGTTTTATAGAACAGTTATCGATCGGTGTCAATTTTTTATATTTTTCCTCCAAAGTGCGGGCTGCTCTTCATCTTTAAATTGTAGCCTATTTGGGTTATATTTGACATTATATATATATATATATATATATATATATTAGTTATTATTAATCTAACTCATTTAACCCCATAATATTATTATTATTATTACTATTATTATTTTATTTTGCTAAAACAAAATTAATAATTTTTTTAATCTTCTTTTTAATATCCCTCTAGTTTTCCAATTTTTACTAATAATTTATAAATTAGAGTAATTAAAATAATCAATATAAAAAAACATATTACTAATAATTAAAACTCTCACATTCAAAATAATCTCTACCGTTATACTTATTTATCAAAATACTCACATTATAATAATACCATCATATTAGAAAATAGTCAAAACTATAAAATAAATAATATAACATCAATATTTTATATTAATTACTAAATCATAATAAATATATATAAAATTACAATACCATAACAATATATAAAAATAAAGGAAATCAAACACAATATCACTACTATCTCAAGATAATTATTTTAAATAAAAAAACTAAAAATAGAAATAGTTATAAATAATTGAAATATAACTACGTGCATACTTAATATCAATCTAGCGCAGATAAAAGTATTACATTAATTGGGTACACGTAAATATACAGGTAAAATCGTATAAATTTGTTTTTTTTAAATATGTATATTACACTAAAATACTATTATTTTTAAAAATAGATCAAAGAATAAAATATAATATTTATTATTTATATCGCTCATGTAATCTAATATTTATAAAACTAGCACATCATAGAAATCACCTATATAACGAAAAATTAGTCAGAAAATTTATCATCATATATTCTAAAATAATTTTAATATTAAATTAATTATTTAAAATCGTACTTAACTAATAAAATAATTTATTATAAAATTTTAGGATATTACATGAGCATTTTATGTTTTTCAAATGAAAAGTATCACAAAGACTATTATTTTCCAAACATGATGGGCGTTATAGATCTAGAGAATGGATTGCATGATTCCTTCGTAAACTGATTGTTGCAACCAAGAAAGAGCCATGTATTTACAACGTACTCAGATAATGTTTTTAGAAATCAACGCAACCTTCATTGTATGCGCCCAAGAATTGTAGTTAGTGCTATCAAGAACAAGGGAGACAATAATCAGGAACACATTCTCGTTAGGGCGGAAGTAATAAGGGTTTGATTCATGCAAAATTAGAATAAGCGTTTACATCCATGGATGAAGAATGGAGATTCAAATAAAGTGAAAGAGAAAGTAAAAGAAGAAGATACAAAGTAATTGAATATTTCTCATGGGTTTTATTGATTTTGAATATGATGATTGATAGCGTTTCAACAAGTGTACTGAATCGTTACAAGTAATAATAAAATAGTAGTACCGAGTGTCGATCTCAAGAATTGCGTTTTACTATTGAATTTTATTTAATTACTAAAATTGAACAAAAAATTCTCAAGTTGATTGAAATACTATTTAAAATTAACAACAATAATAAAATTGATCCTTTATAATAAGAAAAATGTCAGGGATGAGTTTCACTTCGAATCTAACCTTGGTGTCTAATTTGATCCTAATTACTAAATTCCTTTATTGAATTATTATCGAATTCTCTTTATTATTCTTGCCCTAATGTCTTAGTGACAGAACCTTTAATTCTAAAGTAACTCCTAATTCCTTAGTAGATTTAAGATTAGAATTAAGCATTATTGTACATGAATCCTCTTGTTAAACTATTGTCTTTGCAACTAATTTAATTGGTTTCATGACCTGCATCTATTCCTAGAATACAAATTCATGAACTTCTCATCTCAAGTATTCGTAAAGTCCACTTCCGTTTCAAAATATAAATCGTAGAATATTTTAATGTTGATCAAGCAATAAAAAGCATTAAGCACAAAGATGAGAACAATAATTCAATAAACTCATTCGTATAACTAGAAATCAAATCATAAAAATAAGGGTTTCATCTTGTTACACCTATCCCTAACAAATAGGGTTTAATTACTCATAGCAAAGATAGAAAAGATAGAGATTATAGAAGAATTACAAGAAAGATTCATGAATGATTCTTGATAAAACTGCTTCAATGATGTTAGAAACGGCCGTATTTAAGTTTATATGTTAGGGCACAAGTCTCCCAACTTCCCAATAGTCAAAAAGATGTCTAGAAAGTGAAAGAAAAAAAAAGCATTTTATTGAATGCAGATGCGTGTCGCGCGCTCCGGGCGCGCTTGAATAGTGTCACTGGTCCGGAAATGCGCCCCGGACGCAGCTTTTGCACTTTAGGCGCACAACTTCTTCTGGTTGATGTTTTCTTCAATTTACTCCTCTTTTGAGTCCAAATTTGGATATGAATCTTAGATTTCATATGCACTTGGTTTGACTCCCATTGGACATCTACAACTCCAGATATGACTGAAATATTCCACATTGGTCATGTTGATTACTAACCAAAATCCAGCATTGCACTAAAACAAAGTAACAACGCAAAACTAAGAAAAATCTCTACTTAATTAAGCAAATAAGAACATAAACATTTCATTAAATCAAATAACTAAAATCAACAAAATATATCAAATAACTCCTTAAATTAACTAATGGTTAAAGATAAATAAGACTAAAATCAATAAAAAATATGCATATGATGAAGAGTCGCCAATGATACAGTCTTATTTGAGAAAAATTATTCAATCATATTTATACATGAGAAACCCAAGGATAACCTTTAACTAACTAGCTACAAGTAAGGAAAGGAAAAACTGAAAAACTGTAGGTAAAATAACATAAAAACTAACTTGGAAAATATTATAATCTATTAAATATCTAACTTTGTTAAGAAGCATATGGATTATAAAAAAAATTCACATAGTATTGTAATTTGGTTGTCATCAAATAATTGTTGTGGTTTTTTTATCTGATTTTAAAGTTTTTAATGTTATATTCTTGTGTGTTGATTATGTTCCTAAATTTCTCTATGTTATTTTACCTAAAACTTGGTACCAGGAGCTTTGATTCAATGGGACATTAAATTCTTAGTTTGTTTTGTGGTTGCACCATTTTGTGATCCTTCACATTATAAGAGAATGTATACAATTTGATTTTTTTTTTTATAAGTGTTCTAGCTATATAAAAAAGACTTGATACTTAAATGATCTGTTATGATTTACCTCTTTTTATGAGAACATCTTTATTGTGCAGTTTACAATATAGATATATTTACATTGTCAATATAGTGAATAACATAAAAGAATTAATTCACATTAATGGAAGGTGTGGTGTGAGATTATGTTAATGACAAAAGAAAATTCTAAGAAAATCAACTTGTGAGTAGCACCATAAATTTTCTTCTTAGTTTTTTACATGTAAATTTTTTTTGGAGTGTTTTAACTTCAAGTATTATTTTGCCTAAAATAAAAATTTTTAAAAAATTTTAGGTGGTATTTAGTGTGACATAATCAACAAAGAGAATTTGATGAGAAGACAAAAAAAAAAGGCATTGGCAACGTGTTTTTGTTTAAATCTCCATTAACTAACGTGTTTTTGTTTAAATCGGTCGAAATATTTTTTTATTTGTAAATCATTGCCTTGTAGAGTCTAATAGTCTCTTTGATGAGCATGATAGATAGAGACATAATAATAGGATATAGAGTTGGTTAATAATTGGATAATATATGATATGATAATGACATGATAAAAATTATTATATCTTGTGTTTAATATACACATGATAATCAATGTGATAATATTTTATTTTGTCATGTATTTGATACATATCTTATCACGATATGATATAATATATATTATATTTAAATAACAAAATTATCATTGTGAACAATTATATATTAGTTTTTTTTTTTAAAATTAAATTATTAAATTTTAAATATTTATAAATTAAAAAAAAATTAAATAAGTAATGAAATAATTATATATTAAAACTATCCATTGACAATACTAAATAAACAATTTAAATTTTAAAAATAAAACCAAGAGTAACCAAATAATTATATTTTATTTGTTAGAATGTAAATAAAGATATGATATATATTATATGTAAATGGCAAGAATACCTTGTAAACAAATTATATTTATTTTAAAATTTCAATTAACTTTCATATTTTTATAATTGTGAATACTAATTTATTAAATTATATAAAAAGACAAAACTAATCTTGTGTAAAACCATAAACATTTTTTAAATTAATTATTAATATTTCATTTTTTAGTTTAATATCAAATTCTATTAATTATGTTTCTATTTGATTAGATTTACATTTTTATATTTTAGATTATATTTTTATAAATGGTTTTTATATTTATATTTTATTATATTTCAATTTATATTTTAAATTATATTTTATAAGGGTAATTAAGTAAACTACAGTTCTTATCATATTCTGCTGGTTTCTAACCCAGGTTATATTCATGATAGAAATTTCAACTAGAAAGACATGATATGTTGGTTCATCAAAAACTGAATTCATATATGATATGATAACTTATTCATATTTTGTCTCTTATTATGTGCATCAAACAAGCCTTAAAAGTCGTCATTGTTTTACAATTATTAAGATTCTATATTATTTAGTTTAATTATTTTTTATTTTTAATTATCTAAGTTAAAAAATTATACAATTTTAAGATTATACATTTCTAAAAAAAATTAAAGTATTCCTTGTTAATAGTTTCTAACTTAAGAAATAAGCGAGTTTATTCTAACCGACAAATATTAATATTGTTAGTTTGAATATTATGTTCTAGATTCGAATATGAAACTTTGTTATTGTATGAGTTTCGAATGGTATGTAATTATATCATTTTATTTATAAAGAAAAAAAAAATTGTCAAAAACAAAATTCAAGGGAATGAGTGATTATATTCTATTAAAAAGAAAGTTGTTGATGACGTAATTTATATTAATTAATATTTATATAAGGAGTGTTTTATCTAATTTATAATAAATTGTTTTTTAAGTCTCTTATTACAACAAGTCAAGTTCGAAGAACAATAGCACTTAACCAAAAAAATATGGCCTCATTAAGCGATGACGTTAGATCAAATAGTTAAATCACCAATTGAACAAAATACGCTAACAGAACAATTAATAAAACATTAAAATTTGTTGAGAGTGGGATTTGAACCCACGCCCTTTCATAAAACATTAAAATTTGTTGAGAGTGGGATTTGAACCCACGCCCTTTCGGACCAGAACCTTAATCTGGCGCCTTAGACCAACTCGGCCATCTCAACTTTGATGGAAATCTTTCATGTTAGAATTATATAGACTATAAATCCATTTTGTTTACTTCAATGCCTGAAAAAATTTGTTTCTCTGCATGTGCTAATACAAAGTTTAACGTACCATCACCAGAGCTTTCAATAGCATTTCCCAAACCAAAATAATAAAATCACATTGGTTTTTCATTTTTCCAATCTAATATATATTTTTAATTTGAAAAACTAAAAAATATTTAATAATAATTAACCAAGCACAAGGTATAGTAGAAAAAAATTATAAAAGGAGAAATCTATATCTCAATGAGGATAAGTATTACTCACAAACAACGAAACCAAATACAAACGATATTTAGCGAAATGAAAGTATTCGCATAATGGGAAATCTAAACATTAGATGTGCACCAAGACCAAGACATACTATAGGATTAGTCCATCAATGATTGAAGTCAAATTGGAACCAACTTCGACTAAGCTTTTAAACACCACCAAGAATTAACATTGATATATTCCACCATGTGAGTTATGTTGATATAGTCATTTGATTAATACATAATTATTGTGATCTTTCAAAATTATCCAGATGTATGTGATCCAAATAACCTTAACTTTTCATTAATTTTTTGTTTAAGAAAAAATCCTTCAAATTGATGTCCATGGTTAAATGCACAATTGCTTAGAGCACTTTAAATGCCCAAGAATGTCAAAATTTCAGACCAAAAACGATAAAAAAAGATAACATTAAAAAAGTAATTATGGTAATGTTTTTTTCTTAGCGCAACCACATACACAAAATATGGATTAATCCTACAAAATGTCACGCCTAACTAGATTGTCTTTAGTGGCCAATCTCTTGTTCATAAACTTCCACGTACAATTAGAGATTTTAGAACTATTAATGCGTTTCATATAATGTCATAGTGTGCATCATCTCCAATGTTTGAATCATATGTCAAATGGTGATATGCGACTTTGATAATATAGTCATCACCTTGATCATGTTTTTACACTCACCTTTCGTCACACTTTACAAGACAACTATTGACTCTAGAAAAATAAATACAATCCGAAACCAAAATTTCATTTCAGACAAATAATGATTTTTTATTTCCAAACCTCCCCACTCACTCCCTGCCAAAATCCAAACTACGTACACACCCAACCTACCTTTCTCAAGCAAAAGACACGTATTTTTCTACTTAACCAAATGTATTTTATGGACCTCCTAATTACCCTCTTGATAAAAATAATTTAATAAGAGATTTAATGTGAGAAATAGTATACGAGGTAGCTTTGAAGAAGAAAAAAAGAAAGTGATTGGTAAGAATTAGGCATCTTTAAGAAGTACAAGATGACAACACATAGATAAGTTACTAGTTTTCTAAGTAGAGTCTTTGTCAAATTCTCTCAATTATCATATTTTATAACAATAACTTTAATGAATTTTTGTCAATAAACAATCCAAATATTTAAATGGTAATTGACTAATTTTACAATTTAAAATATATCATGCTTTTTTTAAGCATGATAGACTCAGATTCAGACCAACCAACATACTCTTGTAAAAAGTAACTTTGAATTCTGTTTTTAGTTTAAAGAGTTACACGTTAGCCTCGATAGCTTTAATATTTGTCTAACTTTCTCTCCGTCAAAAATAATGTATTAACAACAAGTTGCTAATGTGTGAAACTCTAAACATATAATCGGTATTCTATCAAATTATAAATAAAGAGTCCTTAAATTATTACTGGTCCATCAATTTTTTTCATACTAATTTGGTGAGTTTAAAACTTTTAAGAACTACTTATTATATTATTATAGTTTATGAATCAAATTAAAGGTTTATTCAATAATAATGAGCGTTAAATATGTTTTTAATATTTTAAAAAACACTTATCTCTAAAATTTGTTTTCTATTGTAATGCTAAAGAGATTAAAAATTATGTACTGTCAATGTAATATTATTTTACACTAATAACCATACACAATTTGTCAACTCATGAAACACATATAACTACAACTCATGAAACACATATAACTACATTTTTCAAATTTTTATTTGTTATACTGTCAATATGTGATTGGTTGTTTTGTTAATGTAAATTAAATTTACACTTGCATAATCCTCAATCTCAATACCAAATATACACATAATACATATATAATCAGAGTTCGGTGAATAAAGCCACTTAACCAACCTAGACCTTCCTAAAAATTAAATTTTATACTTAATAAAAAGACATTTTTTTTAATAAAAAGGACCCACACGCTAATAAAACCTTATATAAATATTAGATCAATTGACTTTATTATCCGTCAGTAAAAGAAATATTATACGATATTAGTTATATTAATTTAATAAATAATCTAAGACATAAATGTCAACTCAAACCTATGAATTTGGTTGAGCTGAAACTTTTATTGAATAACAAAATATCTATAGATAAATAACTAAAATAAAAAATATCCATGATTGTTCCTTCATACAAGTTTGTGAGATTTATTAGTGGAAAAAAGGTACTGTTAACTTATGGATATAAATTTTACTAAGATGAATCTTCAAAACAATTTTCCTCATCATTTTACATTCAAAAGTTGCCAATAAAAAAACACGCTCTTTTTTGGATAAAGTATTTTGTTTTTGTTACAAATTATTTAATGTTATTACATACAGGTAAATTGACTAATAAATATAATAGGGATTTGAGAGAAATATAAATTGAGAAATCACAAGACAAATATTAAGCACATTGCTAACATGAGTACTTGAAGTGGTACAATATACATAAACATTAATTTCTTCTTCAATTAAAAAATAAAAAATCTAGATGAATTTTTATGTTGTTGTAGAACAGTTGAAATATCTTATTTTATATTAAAAAAATTAAAAAAAATATATTTGAAAATATCATAATTTTAACCAAAGAAATTTTTATAATTATCAAATAAAATATTAATAATTTATTTATTAACTTTAAAAAAATCTCTACGAATTTCTCTTTAAATCTCATAATATGTTATATGTTGGGCCGACTCTACCTAATCCAAGTTAATTACTCAGTTGTATCAATTCAGTTCCTATGAAATTTTTGTGCGATGAAAAAGAGCCCACCATTGTTTGCGTTTATGCTAAAAAGATGATACCTAGCTAGTAAAACATGAACTTAAAGTACAAACAAACCATTCTACTCCACACATGCATCATGATCATATTCATTTGCATGATTATGCATTAATGTTGGTTTCATTATTACAGCTCAAAGATAGAATGGAGGACGACAAGGACAGTAGGCAGATTTCGGGTGCGGGACAAGTGGATATCATTACTCCAAACATATTTTTGTTTCGAATTTTAATTTTTTTTTTAAAAAAACATGTATCTACACCTAATTAAAACATATTTTTCTCACCCAAATCAAACAGATATAGTTATATTACCATCACGCACAATAGTACATAGATAACACTTGTGACTGTGAGTGCACAAGACGCAGGAGGGACGGAGGGGGCCAGTGCCTACAATTTCTCCTTATCCCATTGTGCCACGTGTTCCAGACATGGCAAGAGCGAAGACAACTCGTAACTGTCCAATCAGAGCCCGACAACCTTACATCCGCCGAATAAAACATATTCAATACCAACCCAAAACAAAAACGGGTTTTTTTCTTTAATAACTCCTTTTAAAAATTATACTTTTATAAAGATTGATTAGAGTTATAATAATATTTAGCTATTAATTTTGAGTATGACTAATTAATTAATATAGTAGATAAAGCACGTGAAGTTTCCACCTATTACAATACATAAATACATAGATTTAATAAAATTTGTCTAAATAATTCCGGCATTAGAACTATTCATACTTACAAATATTTTTCAAATGTTATTAACAACTAAAAAACAAAGTTAATTTGTTTGTATTTTTTTTTTGTTTTTTTTATTTATTTATCAATTTTAATTAATTTTAATTATTTTTATAATTATTATTTAATATATTTTTAGTTGTTTTAATAAAATAAGCAAAAAACTAATAATAATAACTATAGTTGTAAGCAAAAAGATTTAAATGCATTTTTTATTTTATCTATTTTGTCAAAAATAAACTTTAGTCATTTTATTTTTAAAATCAGTTTTTTTATCCACAATTAAATAATTCTTAAGAGATTATTAGTCCCCCTCAACTTTTATCATGCGCCACTGCCATTAATAACTTGGTGCTTAAGATATAATTGGTGATTTAGATCAACTAATTTCTATCTCATTATTATTGTAATTAATTTTATTATTTATTTTATTTATATATTAAAAATAAAATAAGAAAATTTTAAATATTTCATATAAATATTTTAAAAATTTAATATTGTTGCATAAAATAAATAAATTTAAATACTTTTATTAAAATATTTTAATCTATAAATAAAACAAAATAAAATAAACTTATTTTAACATATTAATATTCAAAAAAATAAATATTAAAATTTAAATAAATTTAAATATGAAAAATAATATTAAATATTTAAATAAAATTAACAAATTCTAAATATTTTTGTATAAATATTTTAAAATTTTAAATTATTAAAAAAATTAATTTTAAATATTTTTCTAAAATTTCTATTTTAAATGAGTTAGCCACATTATCAAAAATAGTGAGAACTAAATTTTTTTAAGAATTACTTAATAGGAAAATTCGGTTTTAGAAATGAAATGATTAAAATTTCATTTTGGGCAAATCAATGAGACGAAAATTGTTTTTTAAACAAAAAAATTATTAACAACCCATATCACTTGTGCAAACGGTGATGTTCTTCATGAAGTTTTTTTTTGTAAATGACGATTTTTCTATTATTAAAAGTTGAGGATATATTATTATATAATTTTTAAAAGGGTATTTTGTTTTTTTCTTTCAAAAAAGGATTATTAAAGAAAATAAACATCAATTTTCAAAAAACAAAATATTAAAATAAATAAGAAATTTAATCACGAAATTGTATATATGTCGCTTTGGTTTGTGATGAAAAAAATTAGTTTTCAATCAATTAGTTTTGTATAATTTTAGTTGTAATTCAGTTGAATGTAAAATAAATATTAATTTTAATTATGATACATTCATCTTTGTAGTTACAAAATACAAATCATAAAATTAACTTAGAATCAATTATGGGTGAAAATTAATTATATTTAATGTGTTTTTGATTATACTGTGATTCAAATTGATTGATTTTATAAATCTTATTTTTGTTAAAAATAGCTTAAACAATAAATTTCAGTATAAATATGTTTGAATTGAAAAACTATAAACGTTAAATTCAAGTAAAAATCAAATCTGAAGAAAAATTAGTTTTATTTAATTGCATCCAAACATATTAAAATCAATGTCGACTCTTCAAACATACACTCACCTTAAAAGATATTAACAAAGAAAACATGTATGTATCAAACTCATTTTTTAGGAAATTCAAAAGTAGAATCAACCTATACAAAATTTGAGGATCAAATTTACTAAACCAAAATTTAGTATATTTTTAACAAATAATTTTATATTTACATAAAATGTAAATTAATTTAATCTCTCAAATTATAAATCTTATAAATCTTATAAATCTCTTTGCCACATACACGTTTGTATCTATATGGAAATAAGAGTTTTGTAAATTTCTAACATTTAAAATTTAGAATTAAAATTGTAAAAATAAAGGATATCACAAAGTGGTCGATTGGATAAGTAGAGTTTGAACCATATATTCCGTATCACCATTTCCCACTTTAAACGTGAAACCATCTTCGAGCCCTATTAATGCTTTGAGAATAGCCTTCCAAGTGGGTCATCCATCTATTTTTTTCATTAAAAATAAACTATTCTCCTTGAAATATTTATCTTCACTTCAAGTAGAGAGATCTGTAACTTAATTTCAAAGTGTTAAGTTATTTTATAGGCTAAATTATATTCGTGGTCCCTTAATTTAATTTCAGGTAACATTTTAGTCCCTTATCTTTTTTTTTTCTTTTCGATTTAGTCCTTTATTCCTAATAGTATCAAATAAAGTATGAAAATATGAGTTTATTTGAAGATTTGCGTTACGAATTTGATGAAATTTGTATTATATTGAAGAATATAATTAATTTTATGAGTTTTGATTGAAATTTTTTTTTTTGAATTTTTATTTAAAAAAAGATAACGTTATTGAAATTTTAAAACATAAAATATTAAATTGTCATTTAAAATTAAAATAAAGGACTAAATTGAAAAAAAAAAAGATAAAAGACTAAAACGTTATCTAAATTAAGTTAATGGACCACATGTAATTTAGCTTATTTTATATTGTATTTTCAAATATATCTTTTATCAACGTTACTACTAAATTATACTACTTCTCTCCTTAATTTTGAAATATTTTTAAATTTTCAACTACATTAATTATACTCTCATCAGTTTTATGAATGTTTCTTTATCAACCTTTGGGTTTAATATTATTTTTTCTTTATCAACTTTTTATCTCACCTTAAGTCCAAAGTTCATAGAGGGCTATTTAAGGTCAGTGTTGGTTTTGGCATGTTCAATTAAAACAAATAATTAAACAGTTTTTTTTATAAAATTTCAATATTTTAATTTTAATTATTAAACAAAAATATAATTTTTAATTTATTTAAAATTATTATACATATAATTTTAACATTTGTTCGGTTAAATCAACATATATTTATAAACAAACTTTTAGAAATATATTTACGTAATTATATAAAAATTTATATAAAAAAATATACTCAAATTCAATTCATAAATCTGTTTTGAAGAAGAACTTTTATAATATTAAAATATATTAATAAAAAACCATTCCAAATTTTAAAATTAAAAAACACAATTAAAAATATTTAATTTTAATATATACTAAAATTATGTGTTAAATATTTTTGTGTAGAGATTAAAAATAGTATTTTTGTTTATAAAAAAGTAAAAATATATATTTTCTCTAAAATAAATGTACTTATGATCGTGGACCATACTTCATACCAAGAGAGAGTAACCCTTTTCTGCTGAAACCCCTTCCTTTGATTGTCCAACATCAACAATGGCTTCTTGTTTCAACCACTACCTCAAATTTCCCAACCACCGTCGCTATTCCAAATCCCAAATGTGCCTCTTCAAAATTATCCACATTATTTCATCCATCCCTCCTTCCAAACAACAACCTTTTCCCAACAACAACAACAAAGGTAGTAGTTTCGATTTAAATCTCAGATTCTGTTCCATCACAAAAAGTGAAGAATCCGAGATTGATCAACACAACAACGAAGGAAGAGAAGTAGAGAAAGCGAATTTTGAAGAAGAGGTGTTTGAGGTGGATGACGTGGCGAAAACGACGTCGTTTCGAGGTGGAAATAGTAACTGTTTGGATTTACTTATCGAAGCGGCGAGAGTGTTATCTGAAAAAAACGAGTTTGACTCGGAGGAAGAAAGAGAAATCGGGGACGAGTTGATGACGAGTCGTGGAGAAAGGGTTAAGAAAAAGAAAGAGAGGTTGGTGGTTGTGAGAGAACCGGTGGTTCGGTCTAAGAGAGGAAGGAACCAAGTGTTACCGTGCCGGTTTAGAGACTCGGTGGTTGAACCGTTGAAACGCACGGGACCGAACCGGAGAATGTCGTCGAATGCTAAAGCGAGTAAACGACTACTTCGCTATGTACTTGTAAAACGGTGAACTATTTATTTATTATTATTTTTTCTTTTATTTTGGCAAATAAAGTTTTATAGTTCATAAAAAATAATAATTGATAGTTGTAACTTTTTATATTGTTTGAGTCAATGGATGGTTTTGGTTATTGTTACAGGCTTAGTTGCTGGGACAGATTTCGTTTTGTATAAGGCTATGGAACTGGCTTAATTATTGCTCATTGTCCACTTTGGTGTTCTAATTTTCTTTGTTTGTAAATAGGTTAGAGTATCTATTATACTTCCATTAATCTATTTTTGCCTATAAAAACATAAATTTTAGAAATGTTTTCATATAGGCTCCCTAAGTTTTATATTATCATTAAATTACAAATTATAATTTGAGTAACTTTTTAAGTCAGTAATGATAAAGTGAAAATAGTGTTAAATATAGGATAGTTATGAATAGTTAAAACTGTAAAAATATTTGGATTAATTTTTTTTAATCATATCACTAGATTACATATATTCATATCTTTTTCTTTTATTCCTAGACAGTTTTTATACTTCATTAATGACGTAGATTTATTTGGGCCTCGAAATGGAAAGGGGCAATATGAAACTGAATAAGAATACGAATTGGATGTTAAATATACAAAAGTAAATTCAATGAATGTTATGGTTTCTTTGTAAGAAAAAAAAATGTAACATATTAATATCTGTTGGAAATGATGAAACACAATTGGCATTGATGATGGCTTTAATGTGTGAATTGAAAAATGAGAAGTCCCACATTGGAGGGAACACACTCATTTATGACATTTATAAGGAGTTAGTTTCACAATTGGGTTGGGCCCCAAGGGGCACCGCAATTTTGTGAAGGAGGGAGAACGCAAGCAAACGGACCACCACACGCGCACACACGCGCGCCGCCGCCGCCCGCCCGGCCCGGCTTGGTTTGGTCCGGTCCGGGTTGTGGTGCATTATAGTCTTTTTAACAGATTTGACTTAGCTTCAGATGATTGCCACGTCAAAACCCTAAAGCTGAGTCCTTCCCACGATCCCCCCTTTTTCTCTGATCCAGTTGCTGAACTCATCTATAAATAGAGAGCTCACCTCACTTGGAAAAGCACACCAAAAAGCTCTCCATATCTGAGGCTTTTCTCACTTCTCCCCCTTATATTCTTCTTCTTCTTCTTCTTTTCTTGAGTAGCCTTCGTGCTATATTTGAGTAGCCTCCGTGCTATATTCGAGTGTCAGTCTATTGACTGGCATACAGAGGGTGTAATTCTAGAACGGTTTTCTACAGTGCAGTAGAACTCCGATACAGTGAATCTGGGCTGTTTTATCCTGGGGACTTCGTGGTTGATAGTCTGCCTTGCACAATTTTGGGCAGTGCCTCGAAACGTCTTAAAGAGAGCGACCTAGTCCGCGACTCAACCCAGTAATATTTTCGGTGGCATAAATTGTTTTCAAAGGTTTTCGAATTTCAAAAACAACAATTTTAAGACGTTTTCGAACTGCCATGTCTACCGACGAAATTACTGGGTCAGGTTCATCTGCTTCTGACTACAACAAACCATTTCGGTTTGAGGGAAGTCACTTCAAACGATGGCAACAAAAGATGCTGTTTTTTCTAACCACGAAAAAGCTTGCCAACGTTTTGAAGGATGATATTCCGGTTGTACCAGAAAAAGGTGAACAAGCTGAAAAGGATAAAATAGCTGCTGAATTAACCCTATGGGAAAATAATGATTACTTATGTAAGAATTATATTCTCAATGGACTTGCTGATGATCTGTATGACTACTACAGCTCCGACAGCAATACTGCTAGACAGGTTTGGGATGCTTTAAAGAAGAAGTACGATACTGAGGAAGCTGGAGCCAAGAAGTATGCTGTAAGCCGCTACCTCAAATATCAGATGACAGATGACAGATCAGTCGAAGCTCAGTCTCACGAGATCCAGAAAATTGCTCACGAAATCATAACTGAAGGTATGTCCCTTGATGAACAGTTTCAAATTGCTGTTATTATTGACAAACTGCCCCCTGCTTGGAAAGAATTTAAAAATTCCCTTAGGCATAAAACTAAAGAATTCTCTCTAGAAAGTCTGATAACCCGCCTTAGAATTGAGGAGGAATCTCGAAAGCAAGACCAGAAAGATGAAATTCTTCTTGTAGCTAATAACAAGAAGAAGAAGTCAATCGGAGCGGTTCTGAAGCCAAACGGCAAACAACTGAAGAATCAGAACCGTACTTCAAAGAACAGCAACAGGAATGGGAACCACCAAAGGGTCCCAATTGCCAGGCAGCCACCACCTCCTAGAAATGGCCCCCTTTCCTTCTCCTGTTTCAACTGTGGGAAAGAGGGTCATATGGCACGCAAGTGTAGGTACAAGCAAGGCGCTGTAAATCAGGCCAACTTGACCGAAGAGCAATTCGTTGCAATGATAACTGAGATCAACCTCGTTGGTGGATCAGATGGATGGTGGATAGACACTGGCGCCTCACGCCATGTCTGTTATGATCGTGCTATGTTTAAAACATACACTGCTGCTGAAGATAAGAAAGTGCTGTTGGGAGACTCCCACACCACTAATGTTGCTGGTATTGGAGATGTGGAATTAACATTCACATCAGGAAAGACCTTAATTCTGAAGGATGTGATGCACACTCCAGAAATAAGAAAGAATCTGGTCTCAGGGTTTCTTCTCAATAAGGCAGGGTTCACTCAGTCTATAGGGGCAGATTTGTACACCATTTCTAAAAATGGTATTTTTGTTGGGAAAGGGTACGCCACTGATGGCATGTTTAAATTGAATGTTGAATTGAATAAAATGTCTCCTTCTGCTTACATGTTGTGTGATTTTAATATTTGGCATGCTAGACTCTGTCATATGAATAAAAATGTGATTTCAAATATAAGTGTTTTAGGCTTGATTCCAAAATTGTCTAAAAAGGATTTTGAAAAATGCGAATTTTGCAGTCAAGCCAAAATAACTAAGAAATCCCATAAATCAATTGTTAGAGAAACTGAACCTCTAGAATTAATACACTCTGACAAATGTGAGCTTAACGGAACGCTAACCAAAAATGGAAAACGTTATTTCATCACTTTTATTGACGATTGTTCTGATTTTACTTATGTATATCTCATGAAAAATAAAAGTGAAGCGCTTGACATGTTTAAAATATTTGTGACTGAAATAGAAAATCAATTTAACAAAAAGATTAAAAGGTTTCGTAGTGATAGAGGAACAGAGTATGATTCTGACTTATTTAATGAGTTTTATAAAACCCAAGGAATTATACATGAAACAACTGCACCATATTCACCTGAAATGAATGGTAAAGCTGAAAGAAAGAATAGAACTCTTACTGAATTAGTTGTTGCTATAATGCTTAATTCTGGTGCTGCATCTCATTGGTGGGGGAAATTATTTTGACTGTTTGCTATGTTTTGAATAGAATTCCTAAATCTAAAAGCAAAACATCTCCTTATGAGATAATGAAGAATAGACAGCCCAATCTATCTTATCTTCGAACTTGGGGTTGTCTGGCGTATGTCAGAATCCCCGATCCCAAGCGAATCAAACTCGCTAGTAGAGCCTATGAATGTGTATTCATTGGGTATGCAGTAAACAGCAAAGCGTATAGGTTTTATGACCTAAACGCGAAATTGATCATAGAATCAAATGATGCTGACTTCTATGAAGATAAATTCCCTTTCAAATCAAGAAATAGTGGGGGCAGCGGACCAAGTCAAGTTCCTGTGACAACGAGCACTGAAAGCAACAAACAAGACGAAACGGAAATTCGAAGGAGTAAGAGAGCAAGAGTTGCTAAAGATTATGGACCAGAATACATGGCCTACAACATAGAAGAGGATCCTGCGAACATTAAAGAAGCTCTGTCATCCCTAGATGCTGATCTATGGCAAGAGGCTATAAACGATGAGATGGATTCTCTAGAATCTAACAAGACCTGGCATCTGGTAGACTTGCCTCCTGGTTGCAAACCAATAGGTTGTAAATGGATCTTGAAAAAGAAACTGAAACCCGATGGATCTGTTGATAAATACAAGGCTCGCCTTGTAGCCAAAGGTTTCAGACAGAGAGAAAACATAGACTTCTTCGACACTTTCTCACCAGTCACTAGACTAACATCCATTAGGGTACTTATATCACTTGCGGCTATTCATAACCTGGTGATACACCAGATGGATGTTAAAACAGCCTTTTTAAACGGTGAACTGGAAGAAGAAATCTACATGGAGCAACCTGAAGGATTTGTAATTCATGGACAAGAAGACAAGGTCTGCAAGTTAGATAAATCTCTGTATGGTCTTAAACAAGCTCCTAAGCAATGGCATGAAAAATTTGATAACTTGATTATCTCGAATGAGTTTAAAGTAAATGAAAGTGACAAATGTATTTACTACAAATTTGAAAATAACATTTGCACTATATTATGTCTCTATGTAGACGACTTACTCATATTTGGGTCAAACATTCATGCTGTGAATAATGTGAAATCATTGTTGAGCAGCAACTTTGATATGAAAGACCTCGGAGAAGCAAGTGTAATCCTCGGAATCAAGATTACTAGGTCAGAAAAGGGAATTTCTTTGGATCAATCTCACTATATTGAAAAGATCCTAAAGAAATATAATTACTTTGACTGTAAACCTGCTTGCACACCTTATGATCCCAGTGTAAAACTTTTCAAGAACTCTGGTGAAGGTGTTAGACAAACTGAATATGCGAGCATCATTGGCAGCCTCAGGTATGCCACTGATTGTACTAGACCCGACATTGCCTATGTCGTGGGATTGCTGTGCAGGTTTACCAGTAGACCTAGTATGGAGCATTGGCACGCTATCGATAGAGTCATGAGATACCTTAAAAGGACCATGAGTCTCGGATTACACTATGGAAGATTTCCTGCTGTCCTTGAAGGATACAGTGATGCTGATTGGAACACCCTATCAGATGACTCAAAGGCAACCAGTGGCTATGTCTTCAGCATAGCCGGTGGCGCTGTGTCATGGAAATCAAAGAAACAGACAATATTGGCTCAGTCCACTATGGAGTCTGAAATGATAGCACTGGCTAATGCTAGTGAGGAAGCAAGCTGGTTGAGATGCTTGCTAGCAGAAATCCCTTTGTGGGATAAGCCGTTACCAGCTGTGTTGATCCACTGCGATAGTACCGCGGCTATTGCAAAAATTGAGAACCGTTATTACAACGGTAAGAGACGACAAATACGTCGTAAGCACAGCACTGTTAGAGAATTACTTTCAAAAGGAGCTGTTATTGTGGATCATGTACGCACTGATGAAAATTTAGCTGATCCTTTGACGAAAGGATTAGCTAGAGAGAAAGTCCAAATACATCCAAAAGGATGGGACTAATGCCTATAGATAAATGAGTCACTTATGATGGTAACCCGACCTAAAAGACTGGAGATCCCAAGAATTAGGTTCAATGGGTAATAACAAGTCATAGTGATATAAGATGAACATGCTAAGAATAAATGAGAAGCATGATTCCTGAAGCGAAAAAGGATGAGATAATAGAAACTCTTAATGAGATCTATACTCCATATGGAGTGGGGTACCTAGTGGCTACAGGAGTACTCTTGATAGACTCACCTACGTGAATGTGGAAGTGGGGGCCGCTTCCTATGGAATTTCGAGGCAGAATTCCTAGAGCGTTCACTAAACTGGGATACACGTGCAGGGCCCTAAATGCACGGGCTTTATAGAATACACCTAATGAAAAGGTTGTGTGTGGGTTTGATGTCAGAGATAGAGTTCAAAACTACGGTTACTCTTGTTGAATCTGAATCCTACTCGCTATGCAAAGGTTCAAGTCGAAAGACACCTTTGTTTATGCACAGTCTTATTGAAGCGTCTGACGCTATTCTAGAATCCATTTTTAAATTCAAGTGGGGGATTGTTGGAAATGATGAAACACAATTGGCATTGATGATGGCTTTAATGTGTGAATTGAAAAATGAGAAGTCCCACATTGGAGGGAACACACTCATTTATGACATTTATAAGGAGTTAGTTTCACAATTGGGTTGGGCCCCAAGGGCACCGCAATTTTTGTGAAGGAGGGAGAACGCAAGCAAACGGACCACCACACGCGCACACACGCGCGCGCGCCGCCGCCGCCCGCCCGTCCGGCCGGCTCGGCTCGGCTCGGCCCGGCCCGGCCCGGCTTGGCTTGGCTTGGTCCGGTCCGGGTTGTGGTGCATTATAGTCTTTTTAACAGATGGAAATTAATTATTTAATTAATTAATTGCTTGCGATGAGTCACATATTACGAAACTGCCATCCACAAGGTCAAAGTCAATGTTCTGATTCATTCAAACCCTAAACAGACTAGTCTCTTGTGCCTTGCTCAGTCAAAACCCTAATTTGACTTAGCTTCAGATGATTGCCACGTCAAAACCCTAAAGCTGAGTCCTTCCCACGTTTTTTGACTTTTGCCCGGTCAAGGAGCCTTGTCAATCAAGTTTCCGATTTCTGAGGCACTCTCCTAGTGGCCAGTAAATGGACCTCGTGCTCCTTGGATCCCCCCTTTTTCTCTGATCCAGTTGCTGAACTCATCTATAAATAGAGAGCTCACCTCACTTGGAAAAGCACACCAAAAAGCTCTCCATATCTGAGGCTTTTCTCACTTCTCCCCCTTATATTCTTCTTCTTCTTCTTCTTCTTTTCTTGAGTAGCCTTCGTGCTATATTTGAGTAGCCTCCGTGCTATATTCGAGTGTCAGTCTATTGACTGGCATACAGAGGGTGTAATTCTAGAACGGTTTTCTACAGTGCAGTAGAACTCCGATACAGTGAATCTGGGCTGTTTTATCCTGGGGACTTCGTGGTTGATAGTCTGCCTTGCACAATTTTGGGCAGTGCCTCGAAACGTCTTAAAGAGAGCGACCTAGTCCGCGACTCAACCCAGTAATATTTTCGGTGGCATAAATTGTTTTCAAAGGTTTTCGAATTTCAAAAACAACAATATCAATATGGTATATTAAATAAAAGAAAATATTAATATGGTATTTTTACATGATTATTTGTTATTTTTGGATAAAAAGTGGTTTTTGAAAATAAATATTTCGAAGAGATAAACACATTAAAAATGAATATTAATTTTTTCTTTCTTTAGATTTTTAAAATATAATGCACCTCTAAGGATAAGTTAGGTCCGCTTGACAACAACGATGTGCATGTTAATGAAATTGAATGTGTTCTCTCTGGTTCACAAGAATGAGTATCATTAAAACACACTCCAAAAAATTTACTTTCTCTTTATAAAGATTAACGCTATGTGAAACCTCTCTTGTATATGAATCACACAATACTACGTAAGTGTGAAGAATTGAAATATCTCTCATATATTGTTATTCTTTCTCCTTCTCTTGTTGAATTAAGTCATCGCCCAACAAAGTTACGAGGAAGTGTGCGAGAGTTAACGAACAAGGATTAAATGGTTGGGGGAAATTATTGCATATTCTAAAGTTTTAATTCTTCAAATAATTATATTTTTTTTCGTCATATTAGAGAGTTAATTATACAATAATGATGAATTTTAACACTTATTTTAAAGAAATGGACGACATTGCGAGAATTCACTCTTGGAAATTTAAGTTCTATTACATCAGCCGCAACAAAGTTATTTTAGACACAAAATTTCTTCAATCAAAACACAATTTTTGTTCTCTCAAATTCATCATTGCTTATCAACACTTGAAATGTTGTTTTTTTTAACCATTATTACAATATAATGTTTTTTTTACCATTATCGTAACATAATTGAAGTGTGTCAACAAAATAAATAAATCTATCAAAAGTAATTAAGTTTATAAATTATCTTGGTATGCATAAAAAAAACTCTAAAACAGACAATTGAAAATTATCGGATTAGGTAGTAAACTTCTATTAATTTAATTCATATAACAAAGTTTGCTAGTACTTCTAGAGCTCTAGTAGTATTATTTAATTTACCAATTAGTAATGTGCCAGCAATTCACGCTTCAAACCGATTTATTTTTATACTTTTAAAAGTAGAGTAGTTTTAGATAATTTTTATAATAAAATAAAAGAAAGAGTGATATTATTTGAAAGAGTGACTATGGTATTGAATGCCCTATGTTATTTGAAATGTGGGATGGTAGAAACTAGACGTTAAAAATAACACAACTGGCAATAGTATTAATCTATTGACACATCATTTGAGAAGAATCTATATCGTTAACATAAAGATGCTAAAGTTAACAATTAGTAGTTAATGAAACATGTAACATTGAATAGACATACGCTAAAGTCAACTAAAAGAAATTATCAATAATTAAAAGTTAACTCTATAAATATAATAGTGGCAGTCCATCCGATGACATAACTCTAAGTAATGTTATGTGTATTAGTACTCAAACTTATTCAAGTGCTATCTTCTCCAATGACATAACTCTTAATAATGTTAGTGTATTAGTACTCAAGCAGAGTACTAAACTCAAGCATATATAACTGAAATAAAATGATAATATAGTATTTTTCAAATAGTATGCTTAATATAAAATTAGACTTATGCCCCAAATGAAATTCTAGATCTTTTTATTAAAAAAATACACACTACGCGAAAAAACGCATTTTACAACGCTTTTTTTAAGCCATTTACAGCGCTTTTTCAAAAAAATAAGCGCTGTGGAATCGAGCGCTGTAAATGATACAACAGTGCTTTTAAAAAAGCGCTATAAAGCATGTAAATACAACGCGCGCTTGTTATGCACATTTTACATCGCTTCTTCACAAAAAAGCGCTGTAATATGCACCCCATTATATGAGTTATGGGTCTGCTTTTAGAGCGCTTTTTAACACAAGCGCTGTAAAATGCACACCCATAATTTCATATTATGGTCTGCATTTTACAGCGCTTTCACAAAAAAAACGCTGTAAAATGTCCAACCATAATTTCATATATGGGTGTGCATTTTACAGCGCTTTGTTGAGAAAGCGCTGTAAAATGCCGCCCCATAATTTCATATATGGGTGTGCATATTACAGCGCTTTCTCAAAAAAGCGCTGTAAAATGCCCACCCATAATTTCATATTATGGGTCTGCATTTTACAGCGCTTTTCTTGTACATTTTATAGCGCTTTCTCACGAAAGCGCTGTAAAATGTGCACCATTAAAGCGCTTTAGAACAACATTTTACAGCGCTTTTTAAAAAAAGCGCTGTAAATGTGTTTTTTTTTTTAAACGCTGTAAATTAATTATTTGAAATGAAAGCGCTTTTTAGCTTTTTATGGCATTTTTTTTTAAAAAGCGCTGTCTTTTATCTTTGTATCCAAAATTATTTTGATCCAAAATCACTTCACAATCAGTGCACACAACAACAAAACATATTCAAATACCATAAGCAGTTCACATAATCAGTAGAATAGAAATCAGAACTCTGTAACTTTATTAACATATATGTAACTCTGTAATTTACAACCTAAGTAACTACATTCAGATACATATATACAACCTAATTTACAACCTAATTAACTACATTCAGATACGTATATATATATAACCTAATTTACAACCTAAACTACATTCAGATCCATATGCATGTTCATATATTGTGTCCTATGATCATTTACATATAATAACTAACAGAATATACATTATATGCACTAGCTACCATATAATATTCAGATCCCTTGCCCAGCAGCAAGCTATTTCCCAGAAAATCAAATAATTTGCAAGTCAAGCACATACTGACACCAGTCTTCTTTTAATTCCATCAGATCTTCCTCAGAATATGATGGACTGGAATTGTCAAAGTACTGCAATATAAAAAAATTGAACATATTATATTAAGTTAGTATCAAATATATAGATAATTTATATATGAAAATCATATAATGCAAATACCGTACCGTTTCTGGGATAATAGTTTTATTCTTCTCAACAATCTCCTTCATGAATCTCAATACGTAGTACCCACAGTCGATGTTATTTGTTTAACGAGAGCACTTTATTGAGATCCATGTAATGTTATTAGACTTCTGCTTCGACACTTTAGCACCTCTTTGAGCTCGATAAACTTTTAAGGCACTATCGAATGAATAAATGTGATTATTAGAGCATGAACAAACAATTTATATATATATATATATATATATATATATATATATATATATATGTAAGAATAAATGAATATTACTTACGTGTCGAGCATAGTCTTTATTTCGGGGTGATTGCTGTAATTGCCGTGCACGGGATCCAAATAGTATATAACTTCAGAGACCGCATTGATTGCAAATAGCACCCAATGTGCCCTACAAAAAAAAAAAAAATTGGTTAAGCAAATTTTGTTTATACACAACTAATAAATTAAATTCTCATCAATTAAAAAAGATAAAATTACGTACCCTGAATTATATGGTGCCAAGAACAATTTATCACTTTCTATATTTCCTAAAAACATATCTACAATGTATTTTTTTACATTGTCTGGATCGAGTTTCCACATCGACATCTTATGTGGAGACAAGAATGAGTATTTATTTGACAATTTCCTCGTGCACACGACCTTCTCGTATAAAAACCTTCAATTAAAATTTTAAACTAGATTAATTACCAATACATTTAATTAATTACAAATAAATGCAATTAAAAGTATTTTTTACCTTATGTAAAAGCTGATTACAGTAGCACTCAGCTCCTTATGTTCGAGAAGTTCGTACATGTGCTCCTTTTCGAGGTATTCAATATACTCATCTCCAAAAATGTCTTTATTCATGTGTACGATGGGCGAATCGTTGCTGCTGCCCGTGTTCCTTTTTAATTGGATGTCAAGACACTCCCCGTATTTACCAAGGCGTGACTGACTTTTATTAGGAGCAGCAGCAGCAGCTACCGATTTCCCCCGATTCAGATTTTTTGTTGCTGCAAGTTTGGCAGCTCTATTACCCTCCAGCCTTTGTAGTTTGGCAGCCCTATTAACCTCCAATTTTTGAGGTTTGCTGCCTTTTTTTGGCTGTAGGGGTGGTTTATTTATTTGGACCTACAAAAATGAGGTAAAATGTTAGTTTATTGAATCTGAAAAAATGAAAAACCTTAGGCAATAAATGTGACAAACCTTTTCGGGAGATGTAACTGATTTGTCTTTGGGAATCTTTATTTGGAGGGCAACAAGGTTTGTGGGCCATGCCACGTAACTGCCAATAGCGTCGCTTAAGAACTTCATATCTCCATCGTTGTCCGGTATGGGCAACAGTGCAGTTGGTTCGAAATCAACCGTAGGCGATACTTTGACATGGCCCGCGGGGATCGGAATATTGTGCAATACTTCTCCCGAAGTATTGTACAATATTCCTTTTCCCACCTTCCGTTGAGTAGGTGAGGACAAGTATAGGACACATGTAGTGACACCCTACATCAATAGTTAAAACATAAGTACAATTAATATATAAGTTTGTTTAATACATAAGTAATTACATAAGCAAGTAAGTAGTAAGTAATTAATTACCTCGGGAATACTCTTCAAACCGACGTTGCAACTCCCGGTTTCACTCTCCATTTGTATTTTAGGTTGGAGCTGAACCAGAAGTTGCTTGTCTTTATTCGTATTCACCAAGAGTGCCACTTGCTCCGATAGGATTCTGAGCTTCTCTAATACTTCCTCGTTGGAAGGTTTTTGGCGCTTCTCTTGAGGAAAAAAGCTTTTGGGAGTTACGCCAAATCCTTTCCCCATCACTCGACCGGAATACTCATGGACATTAAACATTTTCCCAAGAATGTCCCTGCAAGTATCCTTGTTGCCCTCTTGAGTTTCAGAACTTTGTTCAATAATTTCCTAAAATACATGTAACATTAAAAAGATAAGATCAATAGCATTTTTAAAATACAATATTAAAAAATATTAAAGTGATAATATACTTACACAAGTTCTACAACTTTTTTGACATTTTCATTATCAACCACTCCTTCTTTATTAACACACGCTTCCTTCCACAATATATGACGACCCAAGGGTTGATCGGCTTGGGTGTCTTTTCTCTATTCATTAAAATCATAAACAAAATAATACAAATTAGTTACACACTATAGTTTATAATACAAATTACTTCATTATATAAAAGTGATGTTTAATTACTTACAATTTGTTGTTCAAGGCGTGCATATCCCATACGTGATTTCTTGTATGGGTGTTTTGGGTTGCTTGCCCGTTCGCGATTTGCCTTACTAATATTCTATATAAAAAAAAATAGCAATTGTGTAAAAAGTTAAAATACGCTACGAATATGAATAATAAAACACAAAATGCTAATAAATTAATCACTTACGACAAACGTCAGGTCAGAACGTTTGGAAACAAATGCTCTCCATTCATCCTTTGATATATAATGTTGATATATTTTTGGAGGTTCAGCATTGTGTTTCCTTCTCTATCTTTTAGATAGAAATTTGAGAGATGGGATCTAAATCCACGATGGATTTTCCCAGCAACTCTCAAAACATACGACTTTCGTTCCTCATCAAGAACAAAAGTTGTCTGCAATGAAAACAATTATAAGTAATGTATTTTACAGAAAAAAAATTATAAATGACAAAAGAGTAGATCAAAATATTTACTTGAATGTCATTCCATATGATATCTTTGGCATCCTTCAACGCCTTATCTCTCCAGTTGTCTATTGTGATTGGGACATTTTGACGAACAACAGCCCCAATATAGCTTACAAACATGGAGCTGTTGGGGTCAACTGGCTGACCGCTCTCGTTCCAGCCAACCTAATAAACTCATATAGTAAGTACATGCCCTAAAACCTAAAAAAAGATAAAAATCACACAGCAAACAAAGTATAGTATACCTCAAATTTAATCCCACTACTCCTTGCTTTAATCACCTTTTGTATTATAGTTGCACCACGTTTGACTTCTTTTTCGTAAGTCTTGGAGGTGCCAACTTCTTCACATGCATTTTAATGATTACAAAAAATTTATAACATCAATACCTGAATAATGGTTCGAAGAAAGATGAAATGTAAAGAAAAGAGGGAACACAGAAAGTTCACAGAAATATGGTTCAAAGAAATAGGATATTGAAGAAATACGTAATGAGGGTTACGTATTTCAATGAAAATATATTGTGTGAAATGGGAGAGATGATCTTGGATGGAAATAAGGTTCGAAATGAGGAGATGATCGTGGAAATAAGGTTCGTAATGGACGGATGATAGGGTTTGCAAAGAAGAGAAGAACGATGAAGGTTGAGATGATAGTGAAGTTACGTAATGAAGAGGAATTGAAGAGGTAATTGTTATATATACGTAACCTTTTACAGCGCTTTTTATAGCCTTTTACAGCGCTTATTTTGCAAAGCGCTCTAAAAGGCTTCTTTAGTTAAATTTTTAAAAGGCTCTTTTACAGCGCTTTTCCCAAAAAGCGTTGTAAAAGATCTCCGTGTGTTATTATGTTATATGAATGCCTTTTACAACGCTTTTACACATAAGCGCTCTAAAATGTCTCTTATGTTAATTTTAAAAGGCTCTTTTACAACGCTTTTCCCAAATAAGCGCTGTAAAAGACCTCCGTGTGTTATTATGTTATATGAATGTTTTTTAAAGCCTTTTACAGCGCTTTTACACATAAGCGCTCTAAAGGTCTCTTTATGTTAATTTTAAAAGGCTCTTTTACAGCGCTTTCCCAAATAAGCGCTGTAAAAGACATCCGTTGTTATTATGTTTATATGAATGTTTTTAAAGCTTTTTACAGCGCTTTTACACATAAGCGCTCTAAAATGTCTTTTTATGTTAATTTTAAAAAGGCTCTTTTACAGCGCTTTCCCAAATAAGCGCTGTAAAAGACCTCCGTGTGTTATTATGTTATATGAATTTTTTTAAAGCCTTTTACAGCGCTTTTACACATAAGCGCTCTAAAATGTCTCTTTATGTTAATTTAAAAGGATCTTTTACAACGCTTTTTCCAAATAAGCGCTGTAAAAGACTTTTTTTGTGTTTTGTTATGTTATGTTATTTTTTAAAGAAGCTCAACATGCATGCAAAACCCACATAGTAGTAATTGGTCACCACAAAAATCCCTTCCTCTTCACCAAACTCTTCTCCTTTTATGCATCTTCTTCACAAACATCAAAGCTTACTCTTCACAATTCAATCTCCACCTCAATACCCTTTTTATCTCTTTACATTCTCTTTCTTCTTAAATCGAAACTTGGTATTCAGGATCATTGCCATGTTGCGAAAAATGGGTTTGTGTCTGATGTTTTTTGTTAACAATGTGTTTTTGGGGATTCCCATGATGCGTACAAGGTGTTTGAAGAAATGGGTTTGTGTCTGATGTTTTTTGGATTCCCATGATGCGTACAAGGTGTTTGAAGAAATTAGGCGTCTGATGAATATTATTTTTAAAGCTTTTTTACAGCGCTTTGTCAAATAAGCGATGTAAATGTCTTTTTTACTTATTTTCAAAAGAGTCGTTTACAGCGCTTTGTGTGAAAAGCGCTGTAAAAGGTATAAAACACTCATTATTTTATTTTTAAAAGGATCGTTTACAGCGCTTTTAGGATAAGCGTGTAAAATGTCTCTTTATTTTATTTTTGTGTTTGGTTTATTTGGGTTGGGATGACATTAAAACATTTTTATCATTGTTTATTGGATTAAAAATATTGTTATCATTGTCTTTATCACAATACTTTAGGAGATGATGAATTATTAGAAATGAGAACTTCTGAAGAATCTATATATATATGCACTGAGCAAAAGAGAATCTCTCTATTCAGTTCAGTTCAGTTCAGTTCATGTAAATTACTAATTTATATTCAGTTCAGTTCATGTAAATCAAGCTAAATATAAAAACTCATTGTTACATGAACTTGGTATAAAACACTCAAATCAAGCTAAATATAAGCAGAAAATAATTAATCAGAAAATAAATTAATCAGAACTTAGTATAAAACACTCAATTCAGATTACATGCATATTTACAATAACATAGTTCAGATTACATGCATAGCTTATATAAAACAATTAAACATATACATTAAGATGCCCTTCTCTTTTCCTGGTGACATTCACATTTGTTTGTCCATTTACAATACGAAACGATGGATTAATCCAAATTCCCTCATCATGATCATCTCTAAGATATAAACCATCATCAGTTGAATCAATTTCATGTGGTTGTTGTGATGTTGCAAATAAAAGATCATTACCAACATCTTCATCATTATTGTTATCATCACTTATTTTATTGGTCGATAGACAACAGACCCATTTATCATTAGAAAGATCAGTGACATAAAACACTTGTTGAGCTTGCGACGCTAAAATAAAAGGCTCGTCTTTGTATCCCACCCTATTAAAATCGACAAAGCAAGAATCCTGACTCATCAATCCGAACGCCATTATTATTATCGACCCACTTGCAACCAAATATGGGAACACGAAACATTGTGTAGTCTAACTCCCATATGCGCTCGATAACCCCAAAATATGATAGATTTGCATATATATTGGGTTTTTGTCTTTTGCACTTGAGACATGCATCGCTTCAGCTACGAGAGTGACTCCACTATTTTGCATAGTGGTCTGATCATCTTGTTCTTTGGTATAAAATGTGTAGCCGTTAATAACATAACCAGTGTAAGAAAAGACATGTAAGCTCGGACCATTTGCTAGCCACCTCAATCTATTTGAAATTGATCCGGGTCTATATCAAATTTTGACATTATGTGATTTTTAACCATGTTACAAAACTTCGATGTGCTCTCGAGTTATCCAATTTTGATTCCTATTCATGTTCAAACGAGATAACTGATCACTGTGTATTGTAACATACGGTTGAACCTCATCATCATTGTGCAGAACATACAATTGTGCGTGCTCCCATTCTGTCCTTGATATAGTCAGTAGTCTCCTTCCAGTTATCCCTTCTCCTGATAGTCTTCCCGAATGACGAGACATGGGAAGCCCTATGGATTCAACATGGACAGATATTCAGTACAAAATTCAGCAGCCTCTTCAACAATGTATCGTTCAGCAATACAACCTTCTGGTCGACTTCTACTTTTTACGTACCCTTTTAATATTTTCATATATCGTTCTATCGGATACATCCATCTCATATAAGCTGGCCCACAAGTTGTGTCTCCTTAACCAGATGAATAGTAAGGTGAACCATTATATCAAAAAACGATGGTTGGGAAATACTTTCAAGCTACACACAAAGTACACAACAATTTCCCTCTGCAATGTCGGTAATTTCTGAGGTCGATCACTTTACTACAAATTCCCTGAAGAAGAAAACATAATCTAGTTAAGGCTGCTCAACTTTTCAAAAATGGAACGTATACTATGGCTAGCAAGTCCATTATAATATGACAATCATGGTCTTCAAACCTTTAACTTGAGGCCTTTCAATCAAACAAATTTTAATGTTCGAAGATATCCTTCTGGAACTTTACTTCGAGAAATTTACATCAAACAATTTTTTCCTTTCTAGATAGTATAGAAGCCGCCCTGGAGTGTAGATATGTGCGATATCCCTTTCTTTACTGGACCAGTTCCATTTCTATTCCCATAGTCGACAAAGTCCAATTGCATTGACCCATCTTATAGACTTCCTGGAACATTGAGTAACGTACAATACACTTTCAAATACATTTTTTCAATATGCATCTCACCATCAGAGAATGTCTTTAATACATGACTTCCAATATTGGCAATTCAAAGAATTGACTTTTTCTTCCACCCAGTTTTCCCAAGCTTCCTCCTTTGCCAAAAGGTTTGCCAAATTTAATTGGTCAACCTTTGTACTTTTTCAAGTTTTGATGTTACTCGGTGGCTAAAGCGGCTTTTCACTCCTCTGATTTCCATTGAATGCATTCCTTCCACCCACGATACTATGACTAATAAAGGTAAAATCACGATGTCCAAGAAACACATTCTTCTTACAAATGTTTCAACCGCACTCCAATTTGTACTCTCTTCACATATAGTACAATGCACACTGGACAAGCATATCCTGATAAATTACCTTGCTGGAAAATCATTAATTGGTGCGTAAACAACATAGCCCTCAAATTTGAAACACTCTCTTCTATCGCCATCATATTACGTATCCAATCATTTCTCTAAGTCAGACGCAGATCCTCCCCACGCTTATATTAGTCCTGATTTAACGACTCAATTAAAATCAAACTCTCGATCTTTATCATCGTTGACGGTAAACAGACTAATTATCATAAATTACGCTACACATGGAAGATTTACACAATACATGCACGTGCTATGTAGATCTTCATGGGTACATGTGATTTTTGTAGAAGTGCAAGTCTTAGATTTCTTAGAGCTCTATCCCCGATTCAGGATACTCGTGAATCAATTTTTGCCCAATTTGGGGAATCTGCAGGGTGTCGAAACATTCATCTCTAATTCTTTTCTCTGCAT